>QXTE01000361.1:56886-203228 GCA_003942145.1 Platysternon megacephalum | reverse complement strand
CCCTCCCTGTACATACACACCCATCCATCCATCCCCATACACATCCATCCATCCATCCATCCCTGTACATACACACCCATCCATCCATCCTCATACACACCCATCCACCCACCTCTCATGCATCCATCCATCCATCACTCCCTGTACATACACACCCATCCATCCATCCATCCATCACTCCCTGTACATACACACCCATCCATCCATCCCCATACATATCCATCCATCCATCCATCCGTCCCTCACTGTACATACACACCCATCCATCTATCCCCGTACACATTCATTCATCCCTCCCTCCCTGTACATACACACCCATCCATCCATCTCCATACACATCCCTCCCTCCCTGTACATACACACCCATCCATCCATCCCCATACACATCCCTCCCTCCCTGTACATACACACCCATCCATCCATCCATCCGTCCCTCCCTGTACATACACACTCATCCATCCATCCCTGTACATACACACTCATCCATCCATCTCCATACACATCCATCCCTCCCTCCCTCTACATACACACCCATCCATCCCCATACACATCCATCCATCCCTCCCTGTACATACACATCCATCCATCCATCCCCGTACACATCCATCCATCCCCGTACATACACACCCACCCACCCATCCATCCATCCCTCCCTCCCTGTACATACACATTCATCCATACATCCCTGTACATACACACCAATCCATCCATCAATGATGGTAGAGCCTTGTTGGGACAGTGGGGCAGGGCTGGGTGGCACAGGGCTGGGTGGCACAGTGGGGAGAGCTGGATGTTGTAGGGCTGGGTGGCACAGGGAGGCAGGGCTGGGTGGCACAGAGCTGGTTGGGACAGTGGGGCAGGGCTGGGTGGCACAGCGATGGGCAGAGGCTGGGTGGCACAGTGGGGCAGAGCTGGGTGGCACAGTGAGGTAGGGCTGGGTGGCACAGAGCTGGGTGGCACAGTGGGGCAGATCTGGATGTCATAGGGCTGGGTGGTACAAGGAGGCAGGGCTGGGTGGCACAGAGCTGGGTGGCACAGGGCTAGGTGGCACAGTGGGGCAGAGCTGGATGTCGTAGGGCTGCACGCGATACCTTAGCCACACCCATCGGCACAGAGCTGGGTGGCACAGGGCTGGGTGGCACAGTGGGGAAGAGCTGGATGTCGTAGGGCTGGGTGGCACAGGGGGGCAGGGGTGGGTGGCACAGTGGGGCAGAGCTGGATGTCGTAGGGCTGGGTGGCACAAGGAGGCAGGGCTGGGTGGCACAGAGCTGGGTGGCACAGGGCTAGGTGGCACAGTGGGGCAGAGCTGGATGTCGTAGGACTGGATGGCCCAGGGAGGCAGGGCTGGGTGGCACAGGGAGGAAGGGCTGGGTGGCACAGTGGGGCAGAGCTGGATGTTGTAGGGCTGGGTGGCACAGTGGGGCAGGGCTGGGTGGCACAGAGAGAACTAATGGAAGAACCCCAGCTCAGGACACTGTCTGCAGCAGGTGCGCCTGTATGGGGTACAGGAGTGGGGAGGGGGGAATGTTGGGAGCCCCTGGCTTGCCTCTGAACAACCCCTCCCCCATGCCCCAGCACTGCCAAGGACACAGCTATTTTTGCCACGCTAATAGCCAAGCTGCTCGTACTGGGGGGTGGGGGGTGTTGCCCAACACCTGCCTCGCTGGATGCCAGGGGATCAGCTAGCTCCTGCCCAGGCTACTGGTGCAGGATTCCCCCAAAAGGCAGATCTGTGCCCACTTTCCAGGTCAGATCAGCCCCAAGGCCCCCTCCGGCTGGGCTCCCATGCCAGGCAGGCCCAGCTGGCTCCAGGTGCACCATTGGCCACAGCAGGACTCTGCCATCTGTCGGGAGCTGCCCCAACCACCCTGCAATGGAAACAAGCCCCACAGCCTGGCACCAGGGTTACACCCACTGCCCGGGCACCAGAGCACCCACCTGCCCGCTCCCTGTGGGCACTAGGGCTGCAAACCCTCATCCCACCGCAGCCACCTCTGCTCACCCTGGACGAGCAGCACCGAGCCCCCCACCCCCTCCCACCCCACAGAGGCATTAAACCCCCTACGGGGCGCAGTGTGACGGGCTCTATAACGACGCCTGCACCCTGGAGCCACGTGTCAGCCCCAAGCCCCACTTGCACCAGCTCCCACAGACACCATGACCACCACGTGCTGCCCTGCCCAGGATGGAGCCAGCACAGATGTTAACGGTATTTGCCCTCCCCTGCCTCCTGACTGTCACGGCACTCCTCAGAGAGCCCCGTTCACCAGCAATGCCAGCCACACAACGCCGGGCGGGCCACACCCCATGCATCTTGCCAAGGCGTACTCATACATCAGCCAGAAGATCAACCCCCGGGCCTGCCAGGGCAGCAACCATGGCTCCGTGCCAATGGGCACTGGCCAGGAACGAGCCAGACTCCTCGCTCCAGGGGCTGAGCGCCACGCATGAGTGCCAGTCCCACCCAGCTGGCTGCTAAACACAGCAGTGATGCTACCACCCCAGCCGATCAGCACCTGGAAGAACCCCTCGCTGGGCGCTGGCTGACTGTACTCAGGATCGGGGGTCCCTGGGAAGAGCCCCCCACAGCCATCCCACAAGCTGCGTGGCATGAATTGCTCCAATGCCTGAGCTGGCAAAGCCCATCCATCCTGCCATCCTCACTTCCTCACCATAGTTTAGAAGCTTCCCAGGTGCATACCTCTGTACTTCCCCCCACCTGAGCGGGGCCTTTTGGGACGAACGCCAGGAATGCAGTGGTCCGGAAGGAAGGACTGGGTCCAAACCACACCGAGGGACCAGATCTGACCGAGAGCTCAGCATGCTGGGTGCACCCTGAGAACCTGCCCTGAGGTGCCTTGGCAGGAGCTGCTGGGTGTGGAGCGTGTGGGGAAATCTGGCCCTTACTCAGGTGCTTCATAGGTGGAGAGCTCTTCCCAAAGCCAGGCCACACCTGAGATCTCCTGCCCTCAACGGAGTGACACCAGAGATGGCTCCAACCCTTGGCCATTTAGGCTGAATGCTGCTTGCTAGTCTTTCTTTCTTTCTTTCTTTCTTTCTTTCTTTCTTTCTTTCTTTCTTTCTTTCCCTCCCTCTCTGGAGACGGATTCCCCCAGGGACCCAGCAATGACCCTCATGCCCTTTTATCTCTGATCAGCACCAGCATACTGAAATCACAGGCTCTTGAGACTGAAGAACTCTCTTGATCCACCTTGTGCTGAGCTGTGCGGAGGGACCTGGAACTGGTCCAGGGGAAGGAAAGCCCAGAAGGATGAGAAGAGAGCGAGTGGTTGAAAGGACAAAGAGCCGACCTGGGTAGGTCTGTAATGTCCCCATGGGGTAGGCTTTTCTCTCATTGTGGGAGCTTCTCTTGGCATCTAATGGGCCCCGCATGCAATGTTGTGAGCCGGTGAACCAGGGGCACGGGCGCTTTATATTCTAGGAAGGAAATATTCCCCCTTGGGAAGTTATTTTTAGCCCGAGTGTGGGAGAAACGACTGAGAGTATAATGAGGGTCATGAATATTCACGTGCTAAATGAGGCAGACAGATGGAAGTCAGGAGTGCTACAGATGCTTTGAGCAAGAGCCAGGTTTTCGTAAGCACACAGTGTCACTAGCACTACAGTGGGACTGGTTACATTATCCGTCCCTCTGTCCAACCCTCCCTCTGTCCATCTGTCCATCCATCCATCCGTTGGTCCCTCCCTCCATCCGTCTGTCCCTCCCTCCCTCCCTCCCTCCCTCCCTCCCTCCATTCATCCATCCCTCCAGCCAGCCAGCCAGCCGTCCATCCACAGGTCCATTTATCCTCCCGTCCATCCCTCAGACTTCCCTATCTTCTCTCCCTTCCAGCCAGCCAGCCCACCCCTCCTGCCATGGCACACCCAGGAGGGAGCAGCAGGGAATGGCAGAGTCCCAGGCCAGATTACATCCATGGGCCAAAAACAACATCAACGGGCTAGGAAAGACCTGCATGCGGGGTGTGCTTAGAGGGGCACTGCAATGATGCCACCTGGATCGTTGGCAGGGGATGCGGAGTGACGCCACCTCTCAGGGCATGTCTCGGGATGCCCATCAGGAGCCGGGCAGTGTGGGCAGCCTGCAGCTGGCTCATCAGTACAAGGCATTCGCTTCCATTCCAAGGGCACCCGATGCTCCACAGGAGATGGGGCATTCCTCCCAGCAGTGCCCCATCAGCACTAACCAGGACACCAGTGGCGTGAGCTCCTTCTCTCCAGCCCCAGCCTTGCCCAGCAGGGGGCGCTGCGGGCAGGAGCGTTGGCTGTGAGGGAGTGTCACGGAGTGTGGGGGAGTCAGGGCCCTGCGCCCCCGGCTTCCTGCGATTCACCATGAGTCAGCCAGTAAAACAGAAGGTTTATTGAGATGACAGGAACCCAGTCCAAAACAGGTCTTGCCGGTACAGACAACAGGATCCCCTTTAGTCAGGTCCATCTGGGGGCCCCAGGGAGGCCACGGCCCCGCTGGGAAGTCCAAGCCCCGTCAGGGCTCCCCTCTTCATTTCCAGCCAGCTTCCAAAACTGAAAACTCCTTCCAGGCGTCTCCTTTCTCCCTTCCCCTCGGCTCCTCCCCCAGCCTTTGTCCTTTGTCCAGATTCCGGGTCAGAGGTGTTACCTGGCCTCCAACTCCCCTCCTGGGTTCTCATGTTACATGCTCAGGTATCCTTCCTTCCCCAATGCAGGCAGTCCCAGCCAAGCTCCCCTGCAACCTTCCCCCTCAGTATTCAAAGAACACAACAAAACATTCTCACTTTGTCACATCTCTCCCCCCTTCGAGACCGAACTGAGCAGGGTCACTTCAGCCAGTGATCTGGGGAAGTTCTAACCTAGCCACGTTCCCATGGATGCCCCATCATCTCTCCCATTCCTTGGTGAGAATTACACCAAGCCCTTTCAGTTTTCTGTCCCCCTTTAGGTCGGGTCTGCTCGATGGCACTCGTAGCCTGCATGTGGGGAGGCTTATGCGGCCTGTGCCCTTTTCCCACCCCCATACCCCTGGGGTTCAGACTGGGATGGGGTCTTCTCCCAGCGTTCCAGTCTGGAGGACTATGATTCGGGTTCCCTTGGTGAAGAGTCCCCCTTTTTACCTTGGCCACCCCCTGGAAAGGCTCCTCTAGGCTGGGCAAGGGTCCCAAAGCTGGTTTCCCCTTGTTCCGGGCCTTCCTCACCCTCTGACAGGGGTCACAGGATTGGCAATACTGTCGGACCGTAACAAAGACCCCAGGCCAGTAAAAGTTCTGTAGCAGCCTCTGCTGGGTATGCCAGATTCCCTGGTGCCCTGAGAGGGGGGTGTCATGGGCCCAGTACAGCAGCTGGCGGCGATACTTCCAGGGTACCACCAGCTGCCTCCTGACTCCCCCTGACTCCATTTCCCCGGGGGGAGCCCATTCTCGGTACAGGAACCCCTTCTCCCACAGGAACCTTTTCCAGCATCCTCTCCCCATGGTCTGTACCATACTGAGGTTGGCCAGGTCCCTTATCTTCCACAAGGAGGGATCTTTCTGCAACTCGGCCTGGAACTCAGCGGCTGGGACAGGGATGGGGACCTGCTCCCTCCCGCTGGCTGGGTCCGAGGCCGCAGCCTCTCTGAGTCGTGTCCCTGGGCGCCCCCTCCCCACCGGGTTAGGGTCCTGCGCCTGGGGCAAGGTACCCTCCCCAAGGTCAGGGCGCAGTGCCCCTCGCTGGCTCTGACTATGGGTCACGACCAGGGTACCCTGGGGGTTACTTGGCCAGTCCTCCAGGTCCCCCCCCATCAACACCTCAGTGGGCAGATGGCGATGTACCCCCACGTCCTTGGGGCCCTCCTTGGCCCCCCATTTGAGGTGTACCCTCGCCACGGGCACCTTGAATGGGGTCCCGCCCACCCCCGTCAGAGTCAGGTAGGTGTCGGGCACCACCCGCTCTGGGGCCACCACCTCGGGCCGGGCCAGCGTCACCTCTGCGCCTGTGTCCCAGTATCCATTGACCTTCCTCCCATCCACCTCCAGGGGAACAAGGCACTCTCTCCGAAGGGACAGCCCCGCACCCACCCTGTAAACCGAGAACCCTGAGCCTGGAGCATCCAGCCCTCCAGAGGAGCTGGCCTGGGGTCCTCCTCCCTCTTTAGCAGGTGGTACGCTGCCAGCCCCCCTGGCCTGGGAGCGCTGCCCCTCGTCCGGCTGGGTCTCTACCCAGTCAACCCTCTGTGGGTTGGGTCTGCTCAGCCTGTCCCTGAGCCTGGGGCACTGGGCCCGTATGTGGCCTCTTTGGCCACAGTAATAGCAGCCCATGTCCCGTGGGTCCTCTCGAGTGGGTCGGATGGACCGGACACCAGGTGTTCCCCTTTGGTGGGGGTTCTCCATATTTCCCCGCTGGGAGGTCCCATGGTGACTCTCTCTCTGCATTGTGGCGGGCCTGTTCCTTTGGGCCTCCTCCCTGCCACCCCCTGACCGGCTCTTCACAAACTCATCAGCCAGCCGTCCTGCGTGTCGCGGGTTCTCTGGCTTTTTGTCCACCAACCACAGCCTCAGGTCGGATGGGCACCGCTCATACAGGTGCTCCAGTACCAGCAGTTTAACCAAGTCCTGCTTCGTCTGGACCCCATCTGCCCACTTGGTGGCGTATCCCTCCATGCGGACGGCTAGTTGCAGATAGGAGACCTCAGGGGTTTTATCCTGACTCCGGAACCTTTCCCGGTACATCTCAGGAGTCAGCCCAAATTCACGTAGCAGGGCCCTTTTGAATAGTTCGTAGTCCCCTTTCTCCGCCCCTTCCAGTTGGCGGTACAATGCCATGGCTTTGGGGTCCAGTAAGGGGGTGAGAGCCCAGAGTCTGTCCCCAGGATCAACCTGGTGCAGCTTGCAGGCCGTCTCGAAGGCATCCAGGAAGTCATCCATGTCCTCCCCCTCCTTACGCTGGGCCAGGATGCACTTATCAAAGCTCCGCGCAGTCCTGGGTCTCTCCTCACTCACCGCAGCCGGGGGCTCGCTGCCCCTCAGCCTCGCCAGTTCCAGTTCATGCTGCCTTTGTCTCTCTTCGTGCTGTCTCTGTTTTTCACCATCGGCCAGCTCTCTCAGTTTTAGCTCTTGTTCCCATTCCAGCCGCCCCTGCTCCACGGATGCTGAGCATCGCTGGGAGGATCCCCTGCTGGCCGGGGGGGTCACGGTGCCCTTGGTATTCGCTGGGCTCCTCCCCACCCTTCCCCTAGGCCTAGTAAGGAGGGGTCTCGGGAAGCCCTCAGCAACCGGCANAGTCAGCCCAAATTCACGTAGCAGGGCCCTTTTGAATAGTTCGTAGTCCCCTTTCTCCGCCCCTTCCAGTTGGCGGTACAATGCCATGGCTTTGGGGTCCAGTAAGGGGGTGAGAGCCCAGAGTCTGTCCCCAGGATCAACCTGGTGCAGCTTGCAGGCCGTCTCGAAGGCATCCAGGAAGTCATCCATGTCCTCCCCCTCCTTACGCTGGGCCAGGATGCACTTATCAAAGCTCCGCGCAGTCCTGGGTCTCTCCTCACTCACCGCAGCCGGGGGCTCGCTGCCCCTCAGCCTCGCCAGTTCCAGTTCATGCTGCCTTTGTCTCTCTTCGTGCTGTCTCTGTTTTTCACCATCGGCCAGCTCTCTCAGTTTTAGCTCTTGTTCCCATTCCAGCCGCCCCTGCTCCACGGATGCTGAGCATCGCTGGGAGGATCCCCTGCTGGCCGGGGGGGTCACGGTGCCCTTGGTATTCGCTGGGCTCCTCCCCACCCTTCCCCTAGGCCTAGTAAGGAGGGGTCTCGGGAAGCCCTCAGCAACCGGCACACCACTCCCAGCTGGGACAGACACTGGTGCCTGCGCTGCATCTGCCAGGCTGCTTCCCTCAGAGACAGGAATCAGTTCATTCAAGCGATCTCCCTCCTCCAGCTGGGCAATGAGCTGTTCTTTGGTGAGCCTCCCACTGCGCAGCCCCCTCTGCTTACACAGCTCCACCAGGTCGCTCTTAAGCCGCTTGGCATACATCTTCCTGCTGGCCACTCACAGGCCTGGGTGCTCACTGCTCCCCACAGTTTCCAGGGAGACCCCTAGTGTGCCAGCCCTTCTCGAGGTCACCACCTCTCTGCCAGGGTCGAGCTGCAGACTCCTCCGCCCCTGGAACCGCTCGCCGCAATCCCCCGGGGGACCCTGTTACTGCAAAAGTCCTTCTCACTGGTCACACGCTCCCAGGGGTTAATCACTCCTGAAACCGTCCCTCGCTGACTCTTCAGCACGCCTGGTCCCCGTCAATCCCCCTTTGTTTTACTGCTCCCCAGTCACTTACTGCAGGAAGCACCGTCCATGGGGTGCAGTACATCCCACCGCTACCACCAGTTGTCACGGAGTGTGGGGGAGTCAGGGCTCTGCGCCTCCGGCTTCCTGCAATTCACCATGACTCTCAGCCAGCCAGTAACACAGAAGGTTTATTGAGATGACAGGAACCCAGTCCAAAACAGGTCTTGCCGGTACAGACAACAGGATCCCCTTTAGTCAGGTACATCTGGGGGCCCCAGGGAGGCCACGGCCCCGCTGGGAAGTCCAAGCCCCGTCAGGGCTCCCCTCTTCATTTCCAGCCAGCTTCCAAAACTGAAAACTCCTTCCAGGCGTCTCCTTTCTCCCTTCCCCCCGGCTCCTCCCCCAGCCTTTGTCCTTTGTCCAGATTCCGGGTCAGAGGTGTTACCTGGCCTCCAACTCCCCTCCTGGGTTCTCATGTTACATGCTCAGGTATCCTTCCTTCCCCAATGCAGGCAGTCCCAGCCAAGCTCCCCTGCAACCTTCCCCCGCAGTATTCAAAGAACACAACAAAACATTCTCACTTCGTCACAGGGAGCTCCCAGCTATGTCAGCCCCAGCCTCTCCCAGCAGGGGGCGCTGTGGGTAGGGGGCAGGAGCTGGCTGTGGGGGGAGCTCCCAGCTACTCTAATTCTTTCTGGCAGTGCCCCTCCAGTGCCAGCCGGGATTTAGGCACGCAAGGTCCCTCACAGCCATACCCTGGTAGTGCCCATGGCATGATGGGCAGAGTCAGTGTTGGACACCCAACCTGTGTCACAGGGACACTTGTGCTTTGTTCCGCTCCCCCACTGCTCGGTTGTACCATGTCCCAGCCCTGACAGCCCCCCACAAACCCAGCTCCGCCCACACTCCAAAATAGCATGGGGTCTGGACATCGGTTCCCTTTATGCACTGATCAGCGTGCATCTTCTGCAAGGTCTTAGTAACCCAGCTCCTAGGACTGTTCAGGGATGGCGTACAGCACTGCCAGGCACCCGCTCAGCTCCCATCCCAGCCAGCTCTCTGCGTCGCTCACTGAAATCTGAAATCCCCCAGGTCCCTGCACTGGCCTCACACAAGTGGGGAGGGAGTCCCAAGAGTTTGGATTCGATCCCCTGCCTCCCAGCCAGGTCCCCTCTTCCCTGCAAACACTGAATCCAGCAGCACACTTGCAGGCCTGCGAGCAGCAATGCCCTTTGGATTTCTCCTCCGCATCGCTGCAATCCCAGCTCTGTCGGGTACGGCTGAAATAACAAGTCCTATCAAGGTCATCCAAGGATGTTATGTGCAAGGGATGCCTCCAAAGTCTCTCCAGAAAGGGAAACTTTCTTTTGACAGACTTCTTCTCTACTCCAGTCCCAGCCTCTCCCAGCAGGGGGTGCTGTGGGGAGGGGGCAGGAGCACTGGCTGTGGGGAGAGCTCCCATCTACTCCAGCCCCAGCCTCTCCCAGCAGGGGGAGCTGTGGGAAGCAGGGCAGGAGATCCTTTAAGTGGTTGATGAATGCACTGACTATACCAGGGGTCGGCAACCTTTTAGAAGTGGTGTGCCGAGTCTTCATTTATTCACGCTAATTTAAGGTTTCGCATGCCAGTCATACATTTTAATGTTTTTAGAAGGTCTCTTTCTATAAGTCTTTAATATATAACTAAACTATTGTTGTATGTAAAGTAAATAAGGTTTTTAAAATGTTTAAGAAGCTTCATTTAAAATTAAATTAAAATGCAGAGCCCCCCGGACCGGTGGCCAGGACCCGGGCAGTGTGAGTGCCACTGAAAATCAGCTCGCGTGCCGCCTTCGGCACGCGTGCCATAGGTTGCCTACCCCTGGACTATACCTATATGGCTACACAGGCTACGCTGCGAAAGGGCACAAAGGGGACGTAGGGCTATTTTCCAGGCCCCACCGGGCAGGTATCCAGGGCGTGTCCATAGCCTCTCCATCCTGGGTTATTACGATGGCAAAGCACTTGGAGATTTCAGCGACCCCCCTGCTTCTGGGGCTCGTGAGAGCCCCACAGCGCCTGGGAGAGCCTGCGGGGGAAGCTAGGTGCTGATAACAAGCTACATTTCCCTCCCCTCCTCACAGCCAGACAACCGACACCGGGCAAAGGCTCCCCAGGAGAACCAGTCTCCAGTGCAGTCCCCTGGCTGAGCGAATGGAAGCGTGGTCTACGGGCAGATGGGCTGGCACAGGCTACCCAGGCAGGGTGTCCATGGGCATCTCAGCTATACTCCCACTGCGGGGAGCGTTAGACAACTCATCCATGCCCCCCCAATGCCCCACCTTTCCTGGCACCCTGCCACCAGGGTTTGTCCACTTCGATCTCCTGCGGGGCTGCCTCCAAGCCGGACCCAAAGTCCATTGGGGCCTTTCCACGGAGGGCAACGGGCTCCGGACCAGCCCTAAGGCCATTCACCCCAGCCCCCTCAGGAAATCCAGGCCAGGCCTGTGCCAATGGATGTTAGACACAGATGGGGGTGGGGTGGGGGGCGGCGGAAGGCAAGGAAGGGATGTGGGAGAGATTTGGGGAGGGTCTGGTGGGGTGGCAGGGAGGTGGACGGCAAAGGTTGGGGGGCTGGAGGGGGCAGTCAGTGGGCATGAGTCCCTGGGAATGGCAGGCATGTGGTGGTGGGAGGAATAGATCCCTGCCCCGTTTAATGGGGGGCGGGGCAAAGGGGGCAGGAGGAGTTGGGAGGGG
This sequence comes from Platysternon megacephalum, assembly GCA_003942145.1. Classification (NCBI taxonomy): domain Eukaryota; kingdom Metazoa; phylum Chordata; order Testudines; family Platysternidae; genus Platysternon; species Platysternon megacephalum. The sequence continues at coordinate 192,256 of QXTE01000361.1, read as the reverse complement.
GTGGAGGAGTTGGGTGGGAGAGTTGGGGAGCTGGGGCGAATAGGGAGGGGGCAGAGGAGAGTTGTGAAGGGGCAGGGGGGCTGGGGGAAGCGGGGAGTTGGGAGGGGGCAGGGGAGCTGGGGAGAGTTGGGAGGAGTGGGGGGCAGGAAGGAGTTGGGAAGGGGAAGGGAGGGCTGGGGGGAGTAGGGAGAAGGCAGTGGGTCTGAGGGGAGTAGGGAGGGGGCAGGGGGAAGTTGGGAGGGGTAGGGAGCTGGGGGAGTTGGGGTGGGTAGCAGAAACTGAGGAGAGCGACAAATCTGTATTGGGGGCTCTCCCCACCAGACCCCAGTCCATCTCCATTCCTGACCCAGCGCCAGCCCCCAGGCCCGGCTGCGCCTTGGGAGCCCCGTGCTATGACCCCGGCTCTCCAGAGGGCCCCCCCCCGCTCACTCCGGTGCCCTCGTGCACTACCTGGGAGCTGCCTGCCCGGCTGCCACAGCAGGCAATGCCTGGGGGGAAGGGTGCAGGGGGGGCCGTGGCAGGGGGCTGGCACCCTGCCCGCTGCAACATCCCAGCGTGTCCCTTGCTGGGAGCAGATGTCTTTGTCCTCACTCTTCCCAAACAAACATCTGGCATGGGAGCTGGTGGGTGGCTCCCACATCTGGTTCCCAGCTGGGCTAAGCGATCGCCCAAGTAGGAGACGCGGGAAGCGGGGCCGGCAGCCTCGGCCAGCTCTGTTTATGTTGCACGGCGCTTGCTGCTCCAACATCCTCCCTAGCTGCTGCTACCCCACAGGCGAACAGGGGCCCGGCTGCCCCCCGCATGCTCCTGCCACACCCCCTGCTCCCGGCCCTGTCCACGTTCGCCATAGTCCTAGCTGTGCCCTCTGCCACAGCCCCAGGGCTCTCAGCTCCACGGTGTGCCTGGGATATCCAGAACCTGGCATGGCAGCACCAGACTGGGGCTCACTCAGGCCCTCAACTTCCCACCACCACCTCCATGCGGTGCTCAGCCCTGGATTCATACAGCATAGGCAGTGCCTGCTGGCAGAGCCGCTCCCCAGAATTCGGTGTAGATAAGGCTCATGGCACAGGCTTGGAAGGGGGCCCTGGGCAGTGGCATCGCATGAGGATCCAGAGACCCACCGGGGCCAGGCGGCAGGGCAGAGCAGAGCCTTCAGCACAAGTAACATCCCTTGGATCTGGAGACCAGGACGGTTCAACACACATCGCAGCCTCTCGGGGCCACTCTGCCCGCACCCCATCTCCAGCCAGCCTCTCACCTGCCCAGCCTGTGTGTGCGTGTGTGTGTGCGTGTGTGTTCCCAGCCTCAGTGCACATGCGTGTGTGCACGTGTTCCCATCCTCTGCAAGTGTGCGCATGTGCGCGTGCGTGTTCCCAGCCTCAGTGCATGTGTGCGTGCATTCCTACCCTGTGTGTGTGTGCGCGTACGTGTTCCCAGCCTCAGTGCGTGTGTCTGTGTGTGCGTTCCCACCTCGTGTGTGTGCGTGTTCCCAGCCTCAGTGTGGGTGCGTCTGTGCGTGCGTTCTCACCCCCTGTGTGTGCGTGTGTTCCCAGTCTGTGTGTATGTGTGCATGCGTGTTCCCAGTGTGTGCGTGTGTTCCCAGTCTGTGTGTATGTGTGCATGCACGCACCACTACCACGTCTCTTAAAAGCACAGTGCACTAGAGTTGTAGGAGTTGGGACATATTTTCTGGTACCATGCCTCCATCTCCCCCTCTCTGCCAGCCCCAGTACCCCGCACCCTTCCATAGCCCAGACAACACAGACTGTACAAGACTCTAGTAAGGTCAGCCTATAAAAGACACTCTCGGCTTAGCCATCCCGAGATGGGGTGTGGGGCATAACAGACCAGACACCCTCTGTTTCGAGATCTTCTGCCCTAGGGTGTGTCTGAAACCTGCTCTTGTGATATAGTGTTTGAGAACAGGGTCACTGTGCCCCAGTTGTGTATGTGCATGCACACACATGCACATACGTGAACACTCACACATGCAAATGCATGCACACACATATGCACATGTGCACACACACACACGCACGTGGGAAGTCGAACCAGCCCAGGGACGTGTCTATTTTGCTTTTCCCCCAGCCGCAGGAAAGGAAGCAAAGCAATTATCCGGTGTGCTCCCAAATGACAGTGGTTAGGGGAAGTGAGTGACATCTCAATCAGTCGCTCACCGCCGTCCTTGGCTCCCAGCGGGCATGCCCTCTGCCCTGTCCTAGTGCACTGTCCCTTCCGTGACTGCCAAGTTCAGGCTAAGCCATGGGGAGCCCTGGACCCCCAGTCTGGGAGCTGAAGAGCCAGAGGGAACCACAGGGTCTGTCTGTGTCCCGCAGCTGTGAAACGAATTCTGCTTTTCCCCTCTACAGCCTGGCCCTGGCCCTTCTCTGCCACACGGGGTACAGCAAGACCTGACCCATGCTGCCACCCAGCTCCTGCTGGGGCCACTGAATGTACTAAGGCCAGGTCCGCAAAGGAGCTGATTCCTAGGGCAGCTAGGCACCAGAATATCTTTGAAGGTCTGACTGTGGGACTGCGTACTAAGGTGAAGAACGAGCAGCTTTGCTGAGTCCAGCCTGTTGTGCTCTGTGCAGCCAGCTCCGCTCTCCCAGCTACCACACCTCAGCGGCCCCCACCCCCCAACCAGGTTGGGAACTCCCCCCACGGTGCGTGGCGGGGCTGATCCTTGGGCAGTACAGGCAACAGGGCGCAGCTTACCAATTAACCCTTTCTGCAGCATTTCTGGCATAGGGCAAAACCCACACCGGGTCTGCAAAGGGTGATTCTCACACTAGGGAAGCCTGGGGAAGGGCTGAGGGGAAGCCGTGTGTGTGTGTGTGTGTGTGTGTGTGTGTGTGTGTGTGTGTGTGTGTGTGTAGGAACAGTTTGTGTGTGTGCAGGAACAGTGTGTGTGTGTAGGAACAGTGTGCGTGTGTAGGAAAAGTGTGTGTTTTTGTGTGTGCAGGAACAGAGAGTGTGTGTGTTTGTGTGTCAAACAGAAAAGGACCTTCCAAGAGGTGATTTAACCCCGCCGGCCCGGGGCAGGGACTGCTCTGCTCTGTGTCTGTCCAGCGCCAGGCACAGTGGGATCCCGGACAGAGACTAGGCTGGTGTGACCAGTGTGCACATAAACAATAATCAAAGCTACAAGGAAATACTCGAGTATCCATTTGACTCCGTGAGTGTCCATTTGACACCCTCCCTGGAACCACCCCTTAGCTCTAGATGAGAACCAATTACAGTGAATTAACCTGTTCTGCCTCATTGGGGTAGCCCTGGCAATACTCTCCCCAGGCGCGGGGGCCTGACAGCTCAAATGAGGGGCACTGTCCCTTTAAATTAGCAAAGCCATCAAGAAAGTAACGGGCGTGGGGGGCCGCCCCTATCACTGCTAATGGCGTGGGCAAAGGCGGTGGCAGGTTTTCATTAACTCGGGTGTCCCAGCTGGGTGATGCGTGTGAACAGGGCACAGGCAGACAGGACGGGCGTTGTGCCGGCAGACGAGAGGCACAGCTCGCCCTAGGGAGAAGAGCAGCTCTGGAGACCTGGGTGAGGAATGCATGGAGATGTCCCACCTGCGATCATGTCTGGGGTTAGCAGCAGGCAGAGACAGAAGTCGCACCAAGCCTTCCAGGCTGGCCGGTGCTTTCAGCTCGCAGTGGGCTTGCAGACCCATGGCAGGTGTCACGGAGTCCCTGGGCGATGCTCTGGAATTGCTCCCCACAAAGCCAGTCAGGACTTTGGGGAGCCTCCTCTCCCTCGGAGCAGACTGTTTTCAGGGCAAGAAGCTCACAGGTCTTCACCTCCTGGGTCTCTCCTTGGAGTATTCAGCATATGCCCCTCCGTGTGCTTCCCACAGCGAGTCCGCCCAGGCGGGGTCCTGGGGAAGCCAGAGGGTCTGCAAGCACCCCCCACTTCGCAGTCAGACGTGACTCTCAGCCAGCCAGTAAAACAGAGGTTTATTAGATGACAGGAACACGATCTAAAACAGGTCTTGCAGGTACAGACAACAGGACCCCCTCAGTTAGGTCCATCTTGAGGCCCCAGGGGGGCTAGAGCCCCGTCTGGGCACCCGTCCGTCCGTTTCCCCAGCCAGCTCGAAACTGAAACCCCCTCCAGCCCCTCCTCCTCTGGGCTTTGTCCCTTTCCCGGGCTAGGAGGTCACCTGACCTCTTTGTCTCCAACACCTTCAGTTGGCACCTTTGCAGAGGAGGGGCCCAGGCCATCAGTTGCCAGGCGACAAAGTGTCAGGCATTTCTGTGCACTGGCCCTTGGCTCTGCCACAACCACACACCCTTATCCCACCACCTAGATACTTAAGAACTGCATAGGGGAAACTGAGGCACCCACACAGTATTCAGAGGAAACATTAACAACATTCCCACTTCGTCACAGCAGGTTCCTGGGGATAATCCACGTGTGGGTGGGATGGGTCTGTGCGGGCTCATGGGGTGGAATCTGGGGCTCGTGGCCGACGAGGGAGACGCATGAGTATTCGTGACCCTTTTTCCGTGAGCGCTCGCCCATGCAAATTTTCCCACACCAATGTCAGAGGGGTGCAAAATGCCCCTCACCTGTGCAGTTTGTGGAGGCCTGTCCACACCTCTGAGCTCCTGCTCTTCCTCCCTCTCCGCTTCCCTTTCCACGATCCTGATTAGGGATCTCCCCACACAACAGAGCTGGCTGCAATTATTTTGTTAGCACGTTCGTTCGACAGACAGCAACTTTCCGAGCTTTCGACAACAAAACCAAACAGGAATGGGACAAATCGCGGGGTGGGTGTGTGTGTATCACTGCGAGGCACTCACGCGCCCAGTGCGTCGCTGCCAATGCGAGCCATCGGGCCTGTGAGCCCGACCCGCTGCCTCTGCCAGTCCCTGGCCCACTCGGCCAAGCGGGATGGTCAGAGTCCTGCACACACGTAGGGAACCACCTGCCACCAGAGCTATTGTCCCGGCCCAGGCCCCCTTGCTCCCTCCCTGCCCTGGGACAGGCGCTGACCTGCCAGTGACCCCCACTGCACCCAGGTTCCTTAGCCTCTCCCCTGCGGACCCGGCAGCACTGGGCCCACGCCGCAGCGGGGTGCCAGGCTGGGGACTGGGCTAGGCTCAGAGCTCACAGCACGCCTCGCTAACAGGCTTGTCTGACCCACGCAGGTGCCGGCGCTGCTCATGCCCGGGCTGGAGTCTGGTTTCCTGGGCTAGCCTGCAATGCCGTCTGCATTCGCAGCGCCCCACACGCAGCCTGCGACCTTCCAGTGGGGACGCCTTCGCCAGGAGTTAGCATTGCCCCTAAACTGGCCACAAGCTGCCCCGCAGGGTCAGCCCCGGGCACGCCGCCCCCACCCGGGACTGGGATAGAAACCTGCTGCCTGTTGATCCCAAGGCAAGAGCCTCAGAGCCAGCATGGGGACCGTGAAGCCAGGCCCCTTCCTCACACACCCCGGGGCAGTGCAGGGCTATTGGCCCTGTCTGGAGGAAGCTGCGCCCCGGCCGGTTGAGGTGACCCCTTCAAGGTCGCACAGAATCAACGGACGTCCCTCAGCACCCACAAACACGCCATCTGGACACAGCGCCTGCTCCCTGGGCCATCGGCCTGCACAGCCCCCTCTCCAGCTGCCCATGGGACTCACGCCAACCACAGAGCCACAAAGGCTGTGCTTCCTGGGGCACCTCTTCCCTCCGACTGGCCTGGGGAAGGGCTGCAGGGCTGCAGCCCCTCCAGTGTCCTGTCAGGGGCCAACCACAGGTGGCTGGGGCTAGCGTAGGTCCAGCTGCTGGCACCCAGGCTGGGGCTGGCAGTTGGGGTGGGCTTGGAGCAGTTCAGGGATGTACCTGCTCGGCCGGCCCCAGCCTGACCCCCTCATCACCACCCACGGTACTAATTCCCCACTGACGCTCCAGCTACTGCTGGCCTCTCCACCAATCCCCTGGAGAGCCCCTCACTGCCTTCTCAGCCCTGCTCCTGTTGCTCTTCCTGCTGCCAGGACAGGAAGAGGTTCTGAATCCAGAGACTCCCCCCAGTTCCTGTGACCCACCCCTGCAGGACAGGTGCAGGAGACGGGGAGGAGATGCCTGGGGGAGCTGGCAGTGACAGCTGCACCTCCGCTCCCCCAGAAGCCCCTGTCCATGCCCAAGTGCCAGGGTTCGAAATGGCTCCCCCCGAGGCCTCCAGACAGTGGTTCCTGAGGAGCCACACCACTCAGAGGGGTTGAGGTCTCCCCATTACGCCCCTCCCAGTGCGGGAGGCCGAGGCAGCTCTCCTGCTCCTCCGACGGGCCTGCCCAGCCCAAATTGGGGCCCAAATTCTACCCTCCTTGCTCTCTGGCTGCGCTGTGCGGGGGCAGCAACCTGTTCTCGGCACTCCCCGCTGAGCTCAGCCTTTGTGGGGGCTGGGAAGGAAATCTCCAGCTCTCGTTGTCTAGTTCCCTGTCCTTAAAGTTAGGTCTGTGGGGCCGGAAGCTAACGCTGCCACAGGAGGGGCTTAAAGAGCCCCCACCTGGTGCTCCAGTGGACCTGACGCCCAGGGAGACGGGGGGGGGGGGGGGGTATACAGAGGGGGTGCCGAGCAGGTTCTGAGGGTGTGACTGCGCATGGTCCGGTCTGGTTTGGACCCAAAGGGGTACACACGTATCCCAGCAACCCATTTTGGGACACAAAGACAGGGAGAGGATTGAATACAGCTGCAATCGTGGGGGGAATTTCGGGAGTCAGAGTGTGGTTACCAGGAAAGCCAGTGGCGCTAAAGTGCCAGGCGGTTTGTAATTAACAATCATTATTTCTTGTGCCTATTCCCGGAGTGCCTAGCAGACCAGGCACGCCCCAGGAGGCTGGGGGCTGTACACACTCAGACCCCTGCCCCAACTCAAATGGCTCATTGTAAGATGCCACCAGCCCCAATGCCAGTGGGCGACAGGGGGCAGCACACCCCCTACTGAACTGCCAACACCACTTCCTGCAGCCCCTGGGTTTCCTTGGACATCTCCCAGACCAGCCTGGACACTGCTCAGCATCTGAGTGCAGCCCAGGGAGACACAGCAGCTGGCAGCATGTCCATCATTTTCCCAATGACTCATCCCTTCTTCCTCCAGCAAAGGGCAGGCAGGATTGGGTGGGTGACGTAATCCCCAGCGGTGCAGGGAGCCCAGGGACCGTAATCCACCCAAAGCAGGGAGTGGCAGATTTTTGCCTCCTTGGTTGACATGCGTGCCCAAGTGAGTCATCGCGAGCTGGAAAATGGGTAGGAAGAGTCAGGGGAGCAGTCGGCCACTTCCCTTTCTGATTCGGGCAAAGTCATCAGCCGTTTCCTTTCTGGGCCGTGCCACGGTCACCTCCGCTGCAGGAAACACAGGCACAGGATGTGAGCTCACCAGGCTCCTTTGGCCGTGAGGGTTGGCTGCCCTGTTTGCTTTCCCAAGGTCTCAGGCGGGCGAGCACCTTTCCTGACCTCCGGCAGGCCGGCTCGTGGGGCTGGTGTGCTCCCCAGGGGACCCGCGGATGCGTGTCTGGATAATTGATGAACTCAAGTTGGGTTTATTCAATACAGCTGGCCAAGGAAACCCAACCTGTGACAGCAAACAAAAGCACAGCAAAGACAGGGTTTGTTTATGGCCCTCGGATCTGTTTTCAATAAGCTACAGCCCTGGGGTGATGGATTGTTTGCGGGTGGCAGGTTTGTTGACATTGTTTTGGAGCTCATGGGATCCTTGCTGGGAGGGCAGGGAAATGCAAGGGGCCCAAGGCAGCTGCGCTCGGGCTCTGGAAGGTGCTGTTCCCCACTGCCTGGAAAGGGGGATCCAGCAGGAGGGGGCCACCAGAGTACAGGGCCCCACTATCCCAAGGCATGGAGTCTGGACTTCAACCAGAGGCGTTTTAATATCCTTGGCCTGGGCCTGGCTCCCTGGCAATTCGCCTTGGGGGCAGGAGTGTGAGGAACACCAGGGTTTGCATCTGCCCCTCCTCATCCCCAGCACGGGTGATCCTCTCTGTCCACAGCGTGCCCTCTGTGTGTGGGGCTGGCGGGGCGGGGCCAACTGTGTGTGCGCCAGCCCTGCCTGTCGGCGATCTCTCAGCCCCAAGTGGTGCTCTGATCTGCTGCTCAGGCGGAGCCCTGCCAGGGAATGTTTCTCCTCCATAGCCTCGCCTGTGCAGATGGGCATCCAGCAGCCCAATGAAGGCTGGGCCGTACCCCTCCGGCAGGGGTGCCCTGGGGCTGGTTTCATGTGGGCACAGACACCCACCTATGGACTGCCGTGAGGCACCAGGGCTGTAAGAGTGGGGGCTCAGTCCTCCCCCCGCAGACTCTGGCTCCCCCAGTGCCAGGCTCCCTATCCCGACTGGGGGGGCCCTGAATGGCCCCGGGACACAGACCCGCTCTGGGTGCCAAAACAGCAGTGTGTGGAATGTCCCGCCCACTGTGCGCCACAGCACCCCAAATACAAACTGGGCTGCTCTCTCCACTGGGGACGGAAACGCCCGTCCATGTTCGGACTGGCCCCGGGGTGGCCGCGGAGCCTGGTAACGGAGGAAATGCTGTAGGTCCGGCTGGGCCCATTACATCCCTGCAGAACACGATGGCAGCCGAGAGGTGTCCCCTGGCTTGGGCCAGCAGAGGTACGGCTGCTCCGGGACGGACGAGGCCGAAATCCCCTCTTGTCCCAGGCGTGGCTGGGCCACTCTCTCCCACGTCCTGCAGGGCAGGAAAGGGAACCGGGGCCACCCTGCCCAAGGTCTCTCCTCAAGAGCTAAATTTAGCCTCCTGGCCCTGCAGTGAGTGAACACGGGGATGTTGCCGGCGGAGCGTTTCCTGCAGCCTTGGCCAGGAGAGCGGTCGGCGGGTGGGACCTGGACGGACTCTGCCGCAGCTTCTCACGCTGCTTTGCTTTTCAGAGAGAAGAGATGCTGGCCACTGGGTAAATTCCAGAGTGCTGAACCTGGCCCTGCAGACTTGCGTCCACACCAGCCAGCAAACCCCAGTACTGGGGGAGTCCAGTCTGGGTCCCTAGCAGGGAGCCGTAGACGCCCTGGTGCTGCATCACAGAGCCGTACCGCCGCACAGCGCTACGGTGCGAATACCCCCATGGCTTTCCATGGACTCACGGGCTCCTCTGCTTTCCTCCAACCACTGCCCTGCTTGGAGGATGATGGGTGTCAGCAGCTCGGTTGCATCTGCTCTCTACCCGTGGGTACCACCCCGCAGCATGGGGCAGACGCCTCCGACGCTTGGGGGAGGCTAGACAGAGCTAGCGGAGCCTCCATCCAAGCTGGGGGGAGCTGCATTCAGCCTCCTGAAGGGCCATGGGCTAGTCCAGGCTAACACCCATCCTTGAACTCAGAGGGAAACTGAGGCCCTGTGAGACTGAAGGTCTGCCTGCAATGGGCCCTGGAGGTGTGGCTGCAGCCCGGGTAGACACACCCGATCAGCCCTTCTCTCACTTGAGAAACAATGGCAGTGAAGCCATTGAAGCCGGGCGGGGGGCCCCTGGTGTGTGCGCCCAGGGCCCTGGGTGAGGGAGGCTAGCCTGTGCTGCCATGCCTTCGCTGCTGTTGTCATGCGAGCTCACTCGGGCATGGCTACATGGGATGCAGTCACAGCTCCCGATTGCAACGCAGATAAACCCTCAGTCTCGCTGGGCTTCCATTTCCCTTGGTGCAATGGGGATAAGGGCACGGTGCTGTGAGGACACAACCTCCAGGGCCACCCCGGAGCCTAGACTGACCAGCCAGCCCTCTGCTGCCACTGCTCGGCTCTGCCTGCTGGCACCTCTCGCCCTGCCTGCAGATGCAGGACATGCCAGGACCCTATTCCTGGTAGGCCGCGTGCTCCCCCGCAGTTCCGCAGCCAAGCGCTGCTGCTGCTGCTTGACCGTGGATGTCCTCCGATGCACAGCCTGTCCGTGTGACAGCTCCATCCCCGGCATCACAGCCTGTATTTGGAGCCAAGGGCCGAGAGTCAGCGAGGGGCGACTCAACAACTCTGGGGGGACGATGACAGGGGGACAGGGCACAGTTACCCCCTGCGAGGAGGGAGAGGGCCAGGGAGGCTGGGATTTGAGAAGAGAACAAGTGGGCGAATGGCTGTGTGGGCAGGGACAGGTGGGGTGAGGATGGGAGGGGCCGTGGTGAGCGGATAGGGGGGTCTGAGGACAGGTAGGCTGGGGTAGATCGGGGGGAGGGGTGTACGGGGATGTGTGAGGTCAGCCAGGCTGGGGTAGATCGGGGAGGGGCATACGGAGGGGGACGGGGGGTGAGGTCAGGCAGGCTGGGGTAGATCCGGGGAGGGGTGTACGGGTGTGTGTGTGAGGTCAGCCAGGTTGGGTAGATTGGGGAGGGGTGTACCAGGGGTCAGGCAGGCTGGGGAAGATCGGGGGAGGGGTATGTGACGGAGTAGGGAGTATTAACTTGGTAATGTTGCATGGGAGTTTTACTAGTTTACTGTCTTCTGCTAACAGGGGGCGTGCCTCCATTTTCCTGGGGTACTGCACCAATATTAGATGGTGATGGGAAATAAGGGGGTGACTTCACTGAGGGATGATACTTGACGGCCAGCACTTAAACCAGGGGTCTCAAACTCCCAGCCCGCAGACCATCTGCGGCCTGAGAAACTCCCCACTGTGGCCCACAGAGGAGAGACGGGAGGAGAGACACAGGCAGACGCTGCCGGCAATGTCTGCTGTAGGCTCTGCCCTGCATAGCTCCCATTGGCTGGGAGAGAAAGACAGAGATATCATCATTAGTTGCCGGGCAGAGTCAGCCATGGAGACAGCATCACTTTTTTCCACAATGAATATAAACAAGTCAAAATACTGAACACAACTATCTGATGCACACCTTGCTGCAATCCTGAAGGTTTCAGCTGCTCAGTCATGGAGGCCAAACATCAACAAATTGACAGAACTGAAGCGTTGCCAGGTGTCTGGCAAACACTAAAAACTCTCTGGCAGGCGAAGAATTGTATAAAGTTGTATGACAGCTTTATTATTTCTAAGAAATCCAAAATAAAAAATACAATATAAACGTTTTCTTTTCTGGACACCATCTACAGTCACATTATGGGCCCGCTGGGAGGATTTGAGGACTGGCACTGGCCCTAAGGCAAATTGAGTTTGAAACCCCTGACTTAAACAATGGTGGCTGCCCTTCATAACCTGAGCCCAGGAGAGGGTTGGGGTCAGGTGCCCGGGAAACTGGACAAAGGCTGGAGGAGGGGCCAGGGGTGTGGCTGGGTGAGGCAGCAGAAAGGGGTTTCAGTTGGTTCAGCTGGCTGGGGAGACGTACGTGTGTGTGTGTGTGTGTGTGTGTGTGTGTGTGTGTGCGTGTGTGCGCGCGGAGGCCCAGAACCTGGATCTGGGCTTCCCACCCCCCAAGAGGGACCTGACTGAGGGGTCTTGTTTTCTGTACCTACAAGCTCTGTTTTAGACTGTGTTCCTGTTATCTAATAAACCTTCTGTTTTACTGGCTGGCTGAGAGTCACGGTGAATTGCAGGAAGTGTGTGTGTGTGTGGGGGGGGGGTGTGTGTGCAGGGCCCTGACTCCCCCCCACTCCGTGACAACTGCTGGCAGCGGTGGGATGTACTGCACCCCGTGGATGGCACTTCCTGCAGTAAGTGACTGGGGAGCAGTAAAATGAAGGGGGATTAATGAGAACCAAGCATGCTGAAGGCTCAGAGAGGAGCGGTTTCAGGAGGCGGAGGAGCTACACTTAACCCCTGGGAGTGTGGGACCAGTGAGAAGGACTGTTGCAGTAACAGGGTCCCCCTGGGGACTGCGGTGAGAGATTTCAGGGGTGGAGGAGTCTGCAGCTTGACCCTGGGAGAGAGGTGGTGACCTGGAGAAGGGCTGGCACAGTAGAGGTTCTTCCTGGAAATCGTGGGGAGCTGAGAGCACACAGGCCTGCGAGTCCACAACAACTTGGGAACAGCGCCCATTTCCTTAAGAGGGACCTTGTGGAGCTGTGCAAGGAGAGGGGGTTTCGCAGAGGGAAGGCCACCAAAGCACAGGTGGTTGCCCAGCTGGAGGAGAAGGATCACTTGGAGGAGCTGATCGCTGTCCCCGAGGGAAGCAGCCCGGCAGATGCAGTGCCGGCACCGGTGTCTGTCCCGACTGGTCAGACTGCTGCTGAGGGCACTCCGAGGCCCCTCCTACCTATGGCTAGGGGAAGGGCTAGAAGCAGCCAGGTGAACCCCAGGGACACCGTGACCCCTGTGGCTAGCAGGGGATCCTCACGGCCAAGCTCCCCACTGGAGCTGAGGTGGCTGGAATGGGAAAGAAGGAGCTGGAGGATCGGGAGAAACAGTGGCAGCATGAACTGGAGTTGGCAAAGTTTAGCAGCAGAGAGCCCCCTGCTGCGGTGAGTGATGGGGGACCCAGGACTACATGGAACTTTGATAAGCGCATCCTGTCCCAGTTTAAGGAAGGGGAGGACATAGATGAATTCCTGATGGCCTTTGAGAAGACCTGTGAGCTGCACAGAGTTGACCCTGCAGACAGGCTCCGGTTTCTCACCCCCTTACTGGACCCCAAAGCCATAGGGATGTACAGCCGAATGGAAGGGGTGGAGGCGGGGGACTATGAACCATTCAAAAAGGCCCTCTTACGCAAGTTTGGGATGACTCCCAAGGCATACCGGAAAAAGTTCCGGAGTCAGCATAAAACCCCTGAGGACACATATCTGGAACTGATCCTCCGAATGGAGGGATATGTCCACAAGTGGTCAGATGGGGTCCAGACTAAGGAGGACATGGTTAAACTGGTTGTACTGGAGCACCTGTATGAACATTGCCCATCTGACCTGAGGATATGCTTGGTGGACAAAAAGCCAGAGGACCTGCAGAGCGCAGGGCAGCTGGCCAACGAGTTTGTGGACAGCCAGTCAGGGGGTGGAATGGAGGAGTCCCAAAAGTATAAGCTCACCACGGTGCAGAGAGAGAGTCAATCTGGGACCCCACAAAGGGGGAATGTGGAGAACCCCCTCTCCAGGGGAACAACTGGCACCAGGACCAACCTACCGGCTCGAGGGGACCAACGGAATGTGAATTATTATTATTGTGGGCAGAGAGGCCACATATGGACCCAGTGCCCCAAGCTCAAGGACAGACTAAGCAAATCGAACCCTCATAGGGTTAACTGTGTAGGGACCCAGACGGAGGAAGGGCAGGCTTCCCAGGCTGGCAGCTTACCAACTGCTCAGGAGGGAGGAGTCTCCCAGACCAGCTCCTCTGGGGGACTTGATGCTCTGGACTCAAGGTTCTCTGTTTACAGGGTGGGCGCGGGGCTGTCCCTGCAGAGCGAGAACCTTGTTCCCCTGGAGGTGGATGGGAGGAAGGTCAATGGATACTGGGACACTGGCGCTGAGGTGATGCTGGCCTGGCCCGAGGTGGTGGCTCCAGATTCGGTGGTGCCCAATACCTACCTGACCCTGACAAGCGTGAGCGGGACCCCATTCAAGGTGCCTGTGATGAGGGTACATCTGAAATGGGGGGCCAAGGAGGGCCCCAAGGACATGGGGGTGCACCATCATTTGCCCACTGAGGTGTTGAGGGGGGATGACCTAGAGGATTGGCCAAGCAACCCCCAGAATGCCCTAGTCATGACCCGTAGCCAGAGCCGGCGAGGGGCACTACACCCTGACATCGGGGAGGGTACCTCACCGGAGGCTCAGGACCCGACCCTGGTGGGGAGGGAGTGCCCAGGGACAAGGCTCAGAGGGGCTGTGGCTTCAGACCCAGCTGGCGAGAGGGAGCAGGCCCCCATCCTTTCCCCAACTGCTGAGTTCCAGGCCGAGTTGCAGAAAGTTCCCTCCTTGCAGAAGCTAAGGGACCTGTCTGGCCTCAGTGCAGCACAGACCAAGAGGTTGCCAGGAGAGGTTCCTGTGGGAGAAGGGATTCCTGTACCGAGAATGGGCTCCCCCAGGGGAAGTGGAGTCGTGGGGGATCCAGAGGCAGCTGGTGGTCCCCCAGAAGTATCACTGCAAGCTACTGTACCTGGCCCATGACATCCCTCTCTCAGGACACCAGGGAATCCAGCGTACCTACAGAACTTTTACTGGCCTGGAGTCTTTAATACTGTCCAACAGTATTGCAGATCCTGTGACCCCTGTCAGAGGGTGAGAAAGGCCCGGGTCAAGGGGAAAGCGGCTTTGAGACCTTTGCCCATCATAGAGGAGCCTTTTCAGAAGGTGGCTGTGGACATAGTGGGGCCTCTCAGCAAGACGACCCGGTTGGGGAAGAAATACATTCTGGTGGCGGTAGATTTCACTACCCGTTACCCCGAGGCAGTGGCCTTGTCTTCTCTCGAAGCAGACACAGTGGCAGATGCGCTGCTGACCATTTTCAGCCGAGGGGGGTTCCCCAAGGAAGTCTTGACAGACCAGGGATCCAACTTCATGTCAGCCCTGCTCTGGTGCTTGTGGGAGAAAAGTGGGGTCCAGCACATCTGGGCCTCAGCATATCACCCCCAGGCTGGTGGAGAGGTTCAATGGAACTCTAAAGATGATGCTGAAAACCTTTATGAACCAGCACCCGCAGGATTGGGACAAGTATTTACCTCACCTGCTGTTCGCGTACAGGGAAGTGCCCCAGGAGTCTACCGGGTTTTCACCTTTTGAACTGTTATACGGAAGAAGGATAAGGAGGCCCCTGGACCTGATGAGAGACGAATGGGAGGGGAAGGCCACTCCCGATGGAGAATCAGTGGTGGAGTATGTCTTGACCTTCCGAGAAAGACTTGCAGAGCTCCTGGGCTTGGCCAAGGAGAATCTGGCCAGAGCCCAGAGGAAGTAGGTCTAGTATGACTGCACGGCGCGGGCCCGCGCCTACACCACCGGGGACCTGGTGATGGTTCTCATCCACGTGAGAAAAAAAAAACTACAAGCTGCTTGGGAAGGCCCTTTCAAGGTTTTCAAGCAACTAAATGAGGTAAACTATGTGGTGGAACTGTCTAACCGGGCACACTGCCACCGGGTGTACCATGTTAATATGATGAAGCTATATTATGACAGGGGGAATGTGGTGTTGGCCATGTGTAGGCATTGGGAGGAGCAGGGAGATGACCCTTTAGTAGATCTATTCTCTGAGACAGGAGCTGGCTCCTCCCTGAAAACAATTCCCCTTTCTGATCAGCTAACACCTGCCCAGCAAGCTGAGATCAGAGGGGTGCTGCATTTGTACTGACAGCTGTTTTCCAACCAGCCTGGACTCACTAATCTGACTGTCCACCAGGTGGAGACAGGATCTCATCCTCCTATAAGATGCTCCCCCTTCTGAGTCACAGGGAAAACTGCTCAGGACCTGGAAAGAGAGGTCAGTGACATGCTGGATTTGGGGGTGATCCAGCCATCTTCCATTGGGCCTTTCCTGTGGTGTTGGTCTTCAAAAAGGAGGGGTCGATTTGGTTCTGTGTGGACTATCGGAAGCGTAATGGCATCACCGTGTCTGATGCCTACCCCATGCCCAGGCCTGACGAGCTCCTAGACAAGCTGGGAGGAGCTCGCTACCTTACCACTATGGATCTTACAAAGGGCTACTGGCAAGTGCCGCTGGATGCAGATGCAAGGCTGAAATCTGTCTTTATCACCCCTCTGGGGCTCTATGAGTTCCTGGCCCTGCCTTTCGGCCTGAAGGGGGTGCCTGCTACCTTCCAGCACCTGGTGGATCAGCTACTGAGGGGGATGGAGAGTTTTGCCGTGGCGTACATCTGCGTCTTTAGCCAGACCTGGGAGGACCATGTGTCCCAGGTTAAACAAGTGCTGGGCTGGCCATAAAAGTGAGAAGTACGAGGTGGGGATGGCCGAAGTATCTTACCTGGGCCACCGGGTGGGGAGCGGCTGCCTAAAGCCAGAACCAGCCAAGGTGGAGGCAATCACCAAGGTGTCTGGCTGGAGAGTCTTGCCCGCATGCTCGGGGTTCAGCTGATCGCCATATTTGGGGTTGGGAAGGAATTTTCCTCCAGGGTAGATTGGCAGAGGCCCTGGAGGTTTTTCGCCTTCCTCCGCAGCATGGGGCAGGGGTCGCTTGCTGGCGGATTATCTGCTACTTGAAGTCTTTAAATCAAGATGTCGGGACTTCAACAGCTGAGTCAAGGGTGAGAATTATTTCGGGAGTGGGTGGGTCAGCTTTTGTGGCCTGCATCATGCGGGAGGACAGACTAGATGATCATACTGGTCCCTTCTGATCTTAAGTTCTATGATTCTATGATTCTATGAATCAGAGGCTGACCCGCTCCCCAACCAAAAAGCAGGTCCAGGCCTTTATTGGGATGGCGGGGTATTATCGAAGATTTGTGCCACACTTTAGCTCCATAGCCGCCCCCATCAATGAGGTATGCAAGAAGGGAAAGCCAGACAAGGTGATCTGGACTGAGCAGTGCCAGAAGGCTCTCTGTGCGCTGAAGGAGGCTCTGGTCAGTGGCCCAGTTCTGGTAAACCCAGACTTTGACAAGCCCTTTATGGTGTTCACCGACGCCTCAGACACAGGGCTGGATGCGGTGTTCATGCAGGTTGATGAAAAGGGGAAGAGACATCCCATTGTGTACTTGAGCAAGAAGTTGTTATTTCGGGAGCAAAACTACGCGACCATAGAGAAGGAATGCCTGGCTATGGTATGGGCCCTTAAGAAACTACAGCCATATCTATTTGGGTGACACTTCACTGTGTACACTGACCACTCTCCCGACCTGGCTACACCAGATGAAAGGAACAATGCCAAGCTCCTGAGGTGGAGCCTGCTCCTCCAGGATTACGATATGGAGGTGGTCCATGTGAAGGGAAGTGCCAACGTGATAGCTGATGCGTTGTCCCGGAGAGGGGGGCCTGAACTTCCCCAGGTCACTGGTTAGAGTGACCCTGCTCAGTTCACTCTCGAAGGGGGAAAAGATGTGATGGAGTAGGGAGTATTAACTTGGTAATGTTGCATGGGAGTTTTACTAGTTTACTGTCTTCTGCTAACACGGGGCGTGCCTCCATTTCCCTGGAGCAGCTGGCTGAGCCAAAATGCTCACCCTGGAACCAGCATCTGTGGGGCCAGAACAGTGTCCCGCCAGGGGGACGGCAATGGAGCCAAGGGAGAGAGAGGTTGGAGGGGTATGGGGTGCTGCACCCCCTTGGATAAATCAGTAAAAGCACTGGCAACGTATTCTGCATCTGATTGCATGCCCGGCCCCTTGGTCTATATTTCCACTCTGATCCGAGCCACCTTGCGTCTGGCTTGCTGCCCCAAGGGGACTGCCCTGCACCAGCCTGTGCCAATGGAGCCAGCGCAGTCCCACCGCGCAGGGCCAGGGCTCGCCACATGAGCAGTGCGGCCCCTGCGGTAGGTACGTCAACATCCCTCACTCAGGGATCCCTTCCTCCAGCTCCTAACGACAGCTTGAGCTAGAACATGGGTTTTAAAAAGATCCCCAGGCTTGATTTAAAGACTCAGAGGGAGAACCCACCATGCCCCTGGCTCGGGCATTCCCAGGGATAATTACCCTCACTGTTACAAATGGGTGCCTTACTTCTAATCTGAAGTTGTCTAGCTTCAGCTGCCAGACGTTGGATCCTGTTATCATAGAATCATAGAATCATAGAATCATAGAATCTCAGGGTTGGAAGGGACCTCAGGAGGTCATCTAGTCCAACCCCCTGCTCAAAGCAGGACCAAACCCAACTAAATCAGCCCAGCCAGGGCTTTGTCAAGCCTGACCTTAAAAACCTCTAAGGAAGGAGATTCCACTACCTCCCTAGGTAACCCATTCCAGTTCTTCACCACCCTACTAGTGAAAAAGTTTTTCCTAATGTCCAACCTAAACCTCCCCCTCTGCAACTTGAGACCATTACTCCTTGTTCTGTCATCTTCTATCACTGAGAACAGTCTAGATCCATCCTCTTTGGAACCCCCTTTCAGGTAGTTGAAAGCAGCTATCAAATCGCCCCTCATTCTTCTCTTCTGCAGACTAAACAATCCCAGTTCCCTCAGCCTCTCCTCGTAAGTCATGTGCTCCAGCCCCCTAATCATTTTTGTTGCCCTCCGCTGGACTCTCTCCAATTTATCCACATCCTTCTTGTAGTGTGGGGCCCAAAACTGGACACAGTACTCCAAATGAGGCCTCACCAGTGCTGAGTAGAGGGGAATGATCACATCCCTCGATCTGCTGGAAATGCCCCTACTTATACAACCCAAAATGCCATTAGCCTTCTTGGCAACAAGGGCACACTGTTGACTCATATTCAGCTTTTCGTCCACCGTAACCCCTAGGTCCTTTTCTGCAGAACTGCTGCCCAGCCATTCGGTCCCTAGTCTATAGCAGTGCATGGGATTCTTTCGTCCTAAATGCAGGACTCTGCACTTGTCCTTGTTGAACCTCATCATATTTCTTTTGGCCCAATCCTCTAATTTGTCTAGGTCCCTCTGTATCCTATCCCTACCCTCCAGCGTATCAACCACTCCTCCCAGTTTAGTGTCATCTGCAAACTTGCTAAGGGTGCAGTCCACACCATCTTCCAGATCGTTAATGAAGATATTGAATAAAACCGGCCCCAGCACCGACCCTTGGGGCACTCCACTTGATACCTTTGCCTACTAGATTTGCCTTTGCCTACTAGATTACGGCGCCATCTAATATCATGTAGGTTTTTGTAGACCATGCTCAAGTCACCTCTTGGATAAACTACCCAGCTTGAGCTCTTTAAGTGTCTCACTCTTAGGCAGGTTTCCCAGCCCTCCAATCATTCTCGTGGCTCTTCTCTGACCCCTTCCCAATCCTTCAACGTCCGTTTTCAAGCGTGGGCCCAGACCTGGACACAGTACCCACTAATGCCATGTACAGAGGTAACACCACCTCCCGACTTCTGCTTGATGTTCTGTGGCTTATACAGCCAAGGACTGTGTTTGCCTCTGAGCTACAGCATCCTGCTGGGAGCTCGTGTTCAATTGTTTCCTGAGCATGCCCCCTAAGTCCTTTGCAGTGTCACTGTGTTCCAGAGCACAGTCCCCCATCTTGTAAGTGCAACCTGCATTATTTGGTCCTAGATGCATGGGCTTGCATTTGACACACACAAAGCCCTGTTGTTCGACTGAGTCCACCTGACCAAGCAACCTGGATTGCTCTGTCTAGCTGACCTGTCGCCCCCGTCATTATTTACCGCTCCACCAATGTTTGATTCACCTGCGATGATTTTATATTGTCTTCTAGATCACTGATAAAGACATTGACTAGCCCCGGGCTGAGAATACGATGTTTGTGGGGGGCAACATGGAGAGAAGGAGCGAGCAGCTGCTCCAGGGATACCTGGGTTCCTTCTTAGGTTGGATGGGCTGCAGCAGCTGCATGGAGCCCAGGGCCAACCTGCTCGCACTGCATCCCCCCCATCCTCCAATGAGCGCCTTACTTTCCATCTCCCTGGAAAAAATGTGCTCTGGAGCACCAAGCCCTACTGACAGTGAGACAGCTGCCACTGGATACAACAGCCCATCACCACCCGCGTATGCCAGCGGCATCCCACAATGCACCGCCAGAAAAATCTCAGGAGACATTAGACCGTTGCACCATGGGAAGTCTGCCCAGAATGCCGGGGGCTTATTAGGAAAATGCGCACCCTGGTGTGAAAGCAGCGCTTCAGAATGGAAGCAGCATAATAATACAGCATGCAGGCACCGTTTCTGAACAGTTATAGCTAATTAATTCAAGTGGAAAAACATAGTCTGAAATAACTTTCAAGTGGGGAGCAGGCCCCACAAAACCTCTGTCCAAAGAACACGCCTGGGGTTGGGACTCCAAAGAAAATTACCGAGGTACTGTGAAAATGACCATCATCAAAAGAGCAAATTGCTAGACTGCTGAATAAGCCCTAACGCAAGCTGGTTAGTGATACCAGCCTGGCCACTAAATAAATAAATACATTTAGGCTCACCGACAGCAATTCCGGGCCCCAGGGCAGAACAGTCAATGGGTGGGTTGCTGGGGCGGCAGGGGTGGCTCTATGTTTTTTGCTGCCCCAAGCACGGCAGTCAGGCGGCCTTCGGCGGTCACGCGGATTCGGTGGCGTGTCTGCGGGTGATCTGCCGGTCCCGCACCTTCAGCATGCCCGCCGCTGAATTGCCGCTGAAGCCATGGGACCGGCAGACCTCCCACAGGCATGCCGCCAAAGGTTGCCTGACTGCTGCCCGCACAGCAACCGGCAGGCCGCCCCCCCCAGGCACGTGCTTGCTGCGCTGGTGCCTGGAGCCGCCCCTGTGGGGCGGGGAGTCACTGCCACTGCGTATTGTGCAGGGCGGGCTGGAGCCGGGTCCCACACTGCTGCTGGCCCGGTGTGACGTCGCCACATGGGTGCGGAGCTGGACCACGTGCAGCAGCTGGTGCACGCACGCACATGCTGTGCCCGCACAGATGCGGTCTGCCAGACATTTGGGTGGTGCTGCGCCTGCGCTGGCTGGTGCCCAGAGAGCTGCTGCCAGCTCTTCTAGGGCTTCCACATGCCCGCCCGGCTGCCTTCGCCACCGCTGGTACCACCTCGCGCGCGCCTAGGAGCCCTGCGGCCTGCCCAGGCAATTTAACAAGGCCTGGGGCTCCTGACCCTGGGCAATTGCTCCCTTTGCCGCCCCCCCCCCCGCCCCCCATCGGCGGGCCTGAGCTACACAGACACATGGTAACAGAGCCCCCACCCCAATGAGTTTACAATCAAAATAAACAAATGCAGGGAGTGGAAATGGAGAGGTGAAAGGACTTGGCCAAGATCACAGCGGTATTGTGGATAGACCTGCACAGAGCACAGAGCAAACCAGCCAGAGAACAAGCCCTGTGACTGGCAAAGAAAGAAGGGAAATGGTTTATCCAGTAATTCTCAAACTTTTGTACTGGTGACCCCTTTCACATAGCAAACCTCTGAGTGCAACCCACCTTATAAATTAAAAACACTTTTAAATATATTTAACACAATTATAAATGCTGGATGCAAAGCGGGGTTTAGGGTGGAGGCTGACAGCTCGCGACCTCACATGTAATAACCTCGCAACCCCCTGAGGGGTCCTGACCCCCAGTTTGAGAACCCCCTGGTTTATACAAACAGCCAAACAGCCAAAAATCATGGGGAAAAATGCAGGAGCTCTCCAGCTGAAATCTCCGAGAGCCACTTGAGGCTGACTTATCCTGTGCTCCCTGCAGCACCCCAAATAAACAGGAATCAGATCAGTGCCCGGGAAGGGAAAGTTAGCACATACCAAAGGTGCAACTTCTTCTGCCAGCCAAGCTGAGAAGAAGCTAAACCCAGAAAAAGGCATCTGATCTCAGACCGGTGAAACCTGGAGAGAACGGATCCGCGATCTAGTCAATCCAACCCCAATGACGTACTAGAGAACAAAATGGCATCGTGGAAGAGCCGGTTACACCTGAAAATGCCAAAACTACCACCAGAAATCCCACTTTGGGGAGTTTTATGGCCCAGACAATAGATCAAGCGAGGTGCTGAAACACAGCAAGAAGCCTTGTTAAAGTTGTTTCACCAACTCTCCAATTTTGAGACTTCCTAGAGATGCTGCCAGGTGGCCGCATTACCCCAATCCACCCAAACTGAGATGTTCTCACCCCAAACACCGGCAGAGGCATCTGTGTTAATGTCAGCAAACTGTTCTGCAGCATCCTCAATAAAAGACAAACATAATACCCGATAGGTAACACCATTATATGGGGAAGACAAATTGGATTCCAACGAGACAAGCAAACCACTACACACATCTCTGACCACACAGATGTTCATTAACAAACAAGAAACAAACAAACCAGGCAGTGGGAGATACTTGTTTGCTTTTATAGACTTTTAGAAGACTCCTTAAATTGCTACAGAATTGGATCAATGGAAAAGCTTACGACATCATTAAAAACCATTAATCCACCAACCATCAACCACAGGATAGAAAGAAACACTGAGCAAGCAGAGCCCTTCAAGCAAGGCAGGGGACTTAAACAGGGAAGGTAGCCACAGCTTGATGCTTTTCAAGGAGTCCATCAATCACCTACCACCTCCACTGGAGTTGTCCCCAAAGCCAGCCGCCTGCTACAACTCACAGGTACAATGTCTACTGTAAGTTGATGATCTGATCATACGAGTGTTGCCCCTTCTCCTGACACCAGCTGACATCCTGTTCTGTTGCCCCTCTGCTGAGCAGGGCCCTGCAGGTTGTCTTCCCAGTGGAAGAGAAGTTAATGATTAGTCTGGGTGAATACTAAATGTAAGAGGTTTTGTTTACACAGATACACCAGGTGTGGAACAGCGGTAGTCAAACAGCAGCCAGTGCAATGCTGTCTCAGGGATATCAGCCCAACCCAAATTTCTGGCCTCAAGAATTGCCTATTCGGAGCAAACTCTTCTGCCAAAGATGCCTCTACACAAAACCTGGCATAATCCCAAACTAACCACACGGCAGAATGTCTTCCCAAGAGTTACAACTTTCTCGCATGCTAGGAGAAAGAACTGGAGGACTATGTGTAACGGCACCACCTGGTGGCATCTGGCTGGTCGACACACTCTGACCGCTCAGCATGTTCCCACCGATCAGCGCTCCTGGACCAGCCAACCAGTGCTCTTTATCCATGAGAGCCCTGCAGCCAATCAGCATTGTCCAGCCACCAACACCTTCTAGCCAATCAGCATCTCCCAACCCCCTTTGCTCGCCCCAGTGCTGCAAGGGCCATGCCCCCGAGCATGGGGCGTAGGCAGCGGTCTCTGCTGGTGGGGCAAGGGGTCACTGTTTTCGCCATGACCCATTTACTCTTTAGTGCCAGTGCTGAGGCCTCAGGGTCGAATGGGACTCCCCGGGGATGTGCCTCAGTGGGCACTACCTGCCCTGCATATGCCCAGTACTGGCATCGTCCTGACACCCACCCAGAGCCGGCTGATCACACGGGATCATAGAATCATAGAATATCAGGATTTGAAGGGACCTCAGGAGGTCATCTAGTCCAACCCCCTGCTCCAAGCAGGACCAATCCCCAGACACATTTTTACCCCAGTTCCCCAAATGGCCCCCTCAAGGACTGAACTTACAACCCTGGGTTTAAACAGGCCAATGCTCAAACCACTGAGCTATCCCTCCCCCCCTCGGATCCCACTCTGGACACAACAGCCGCCCTGGGACCATGCTGCACCAGCCCCGGCACGCCGGTGTGTGACTAGCCGGATGGTGCCAGCTCTGCTCATGGAAGGCCGGTGCCCACCTACCACAGCAGCCCTTCCTCCTCCTCCTCCCTTGGGAACCCCGGATCTCATCTCTTTGCAGGAGCGTTCGCTCATAGGAGCCTGTGCGGCCTATCACTGGCAAGGATGGGACAGTCCTTTGCCCAAAGGTACCCAGCCTAGGTGTGCCACACTGGGGCCAGGCACAGGAGGGGTTAACTTCTGCTCACTACTGTAGCCACCATGTGATTCACCTGGTCAACCAGAGGAGGTGCCAGCAAACCATCTTACTGCCCACCTGTGCCCTTCTCCCTCGGGCTGGGATTGCAAATGGCTTGATGTGGGGGAGGGCGCTAGATGGGTGTAGGGGCTGGGGGGGCACTAGATGTGTGTGTGGGGTTGATGGGTGTGTGTGGAGATAGATAGATAGATAGATAGATAGATAGATAGATAGATAGATAGATAGATAGATAGAGTGTATGTGGATAGAGAGAGACAGACAGACAGACAGACTACATCTCTCCACACATCTCTCTAAGCTGTTCTATGAGGCTGGGCTCCCCCTGGTCCCCACAACCATCAAACTCCCCTGGTTTACCCTGCCCCAGAGCAGAAGCAGCCTCCCCTCTCCTATGGATCTCGAATGCACCCCAGGGCCATGGGCACACCATCCCCGTCGGGGTCTGTGCTGGACTCTCCCAGAGAAGGTCCGTGCTGGGAATCATCCAATCTAGCCGCCCGCTCTCCCTGGGCCCTGCTGTGAATCAGAGGTTTGTCTCTAAGGGCTTTCCTGGGTTCTGTTCAGTGTATCCCCACAAACAGAATGGGACAGGCTGGGTACAAAGGGCTCCGTGGGGCTCCGGACCCCGCTGCTCAGCCCATTCAGAAGCTAAGCTCTCCATTCACCCTCCCGCCCCTCCAGTCAAACATCGGCTGCGGAGACAAAACAGCCCCAAGGCTGAGTGCTCAGCAGTGGGCGGACACACCCACTCAGTTAAGGCGCCCACAAAGGGGTCCGTGGTCCTGATGGACACTCGTCACTCCCCTGTCTGCTCGCCTGACGCTCGGTGACAGCTCAGCAATTGCTGATCTGAGCTCTGTAAAGGTGATGGACAGGCAGCTGCGCCCACGCACTGACCTCTGACCCCCGCAACCCTAAATCCCCAGGAACCGCTGACAAGCGTAACTAAGGTGGGCAGGCCCCTTGCTGCTTAATCCCTGCCTTTCAGCTAGCCCTATGGGGAGGGGGGCTCGGGGCCTGGGTCACCCACAGCAGAGATCTCAGCAGCTCGTCACAGATTTTAAACGCACTCAGGTCAGGCCATGCCCGGCCGGCTCCCACCAGGGGACAGACCAGATCCCCTCCTTCACGGAGTCTGAAAAAGATCTGGAGTGGAGTGGGGTGGGGTGGAGTGGGGTGGGGTGGGGTGGGGGGGCTAATTGGCTAAACAGGAGCTTCCAGTGCCACGCTCAGATGCATAAAGAGGGGACTCTCCAGTAGGAGCAGGGAGGTGGTTTTACCTCTATTTTGGCCCTGGTGTAACCACTGCTGGAACCCTGGGTCCAGTTCTGGTGCTCCCAGTTCAAGAAGGATGGTGATGAATTGGAGAGGGTTCAGAGAAGACCCACGAGGATGATTAAAGGATTAGAAAACCTGCCTTATAGTGGTAGATTCAAGGAGCTCGATCTATTTAGGTTAACAAAGAGAAGGTGTAGGGGTGACTTGAGCCCAGTTTCTAAGTCTACGTGGGGAACAGATATTTAATTGAGCAGAGGAAGATCTAACACGATCCATGGCTGGAAGTTGAAGCTAACACATTCATACTGGGAATGAGGTGTATATTTTTAGCCAGGAGGGTAACTAACCACTGGGACCATTTACCAAGGGGTAGGGTGGGTTCTCCATCACTGGCAATGTTTAAATCCAGACTGGCTGGCTGGCTAACAGATCTGCTCCAGGAATGATTGTGGGGACGTTCTCTGGCCTGGTTAGCCAGGTCAGGCTAGATGGTCACATCCTTCCAGCCGTGGACTCTGGGAATCTAACGGGCTCCCCGAGAGTGGGCTCACACCAGGGGCTGGGCCTCCTTCCAGAGGTGCCCCCTACTCGCAAGGCAGTGTTTTGCCAGGCACACCAGCCTGGGGCTCCCCGGGAAGGTCGGAGGTTCAAGTCCCAGTCCAGGGCTGGGTTTGTGGCAAGGTGCTGGGAGCGCAGGGGGTGCGGCACTGGTGGCCGGGCAGGGCGATTCTACTCTGTGGTCCCGGGGGCTGTTGTGGATCCCAATAGCGCGGCCAGGCCTGACTCACGGCTCCGGTTGGAGTGCTGAGCCTGAGGGGAGCAGGCGCGAGATGCCTCTCTGACGAGCTGCCCAGGCACTCAGCCCTGGAAGGCAGACTCAGCATGGGGCGGATGAGTGGGGAGTGAAGGGGGGGTGGGATATAACCCAACCCAGATCCTGTGGCAGTTCTGCGAGGGAGCTGGGGAGAACCCCGGTGTCTGAGTCAGGACGCTGCCTCTTCAAGGTGTGTGTGTGTGTGTGTAAGGGGGGGCGCTGCTGCCTGGTGCCTCGCTAAATCATTGCCTTAAAATGCTGTCCGACAGGCAAGGAGACCCCGTGCCCACCAACCTGCCGGACAGACTCACCACCGGGCTACGAAGCTGGGGGGCAGGCTGTGAGAGTCCCGAGGGGACATGGGGCCCCCCCGGTGTGTCTGAGCTTGGGGGGGCAGGCTGTATGAGTCCTGAGGGGCCCTGGGGGGGGCCCTGGGTGTGTCTGGGCTCAGGGGGGCAGGCTGTGGGAAGTGGGGGCCCGAAGGTCTGTCTGGGCTCAGGGGGGTA
The DNA here is from genome assembly GCA_003942145.1 of Platysternon megacephalum. Taxonomy (NCBI): domain Eukaryota; kingdom Metazoa; phylum Chordata; order Testudines; family Platysternidae; genus Platysternon; species Platysternon megacephalum. The sequence continues at coordinate 166,269 of QXTE01000361.1, read as the reverse complement.
GGCTAGGGGGTATGGGAGGCCCTGGGTGTGTCTGGGCTCAGGGGGGCAGGCTGTGGGAAGTGGGGGGCCCGAGGGTCTGTCTGGGCTCAGGGGGGTAGGCTAGGGGGTATGGGAGGCCCTGGCGTGTCTGGGCTCAGGGGGAAGGCTGTGGGGGGTATAGTGGGCCCCTGGGGTGTGTCTGGGCTCAGGGGGCAGGCTGCTCTGGCGGAGAAGGCCTCTCTCACCCCTTGCTATGGAATGCCCCATGTTTAGTTTTCAGCACATGCCATTTCCCATATGCACAGTGGCCAGCCCCAGCCCCCCAGGGCAGCCCAGGCACTGAATGCCCAGCTGAGCACAGAGCAGCCCCCAGGCACTGAGCCTGTCAGCCCTTCGCCTGTGTCACAGAGCCAGACTCCTGCCATCCAATCTTAGTCCTGCCCTTCTCCACCCCCGCAAAGCACCCACCCCCGGCTCCGCAACCCAACGTCCCATGGTAGGGCCAGCTCCCCCACTGGGGGGAATCACCAATGCCACATTGGAGTTAGGGCGACCAGACAGCAAATGTGAAAAATCGGGACGTGGGTGGGGGGTAATAGGAGCCTATATAAGAAAAAGACCCCAAAATCGGGACTGTCCCAATAAAATCGGGACATCTGGTCATCCTAATTGGAGTCAGTGGGACCAGGCCCTCCACTGGGGTAAATCAGTGTCACCCTACTGTAGCCAATGGAGACAGCTGAGGAGCTGGACCTTGGATTTTAAGATCATACAACGATTCTGAGAAATTGTGGGCCAAATTCAACGGGGGCATAAATCCAGCCTAACTCCCTTGCCCCAGGGGATTGACAGGGCAAGGCTGAGAGCAGAGTTTGCTGAGCCATTGTCCTGTCCGTCCGGACATGCTCCCGAGCAGAGACGGCATTTTCCCAGCCTGGGAAAGTGCGGTTCCGCTCCCGGAGCTTGGGAAATGCTGTGGCCCTGGCCACGGGACGGAGGCAGCGCTGCTGGGGTCTCCCCAGCACCCATGTAACCAAACGAAACACAGGCGTGCCAAAGAAAACAGCTAATTAGTGGAGTCGTTTCCTGACAACAGATCTTCTCTTGCATCCCAGAGCCCTGCCTTGCACCAAGGGAGACCAACAAAGCAGCCCATTTCCATGGCTGGCCAGCAGCCTAATCCCCTTTTAATTGGCTGCCACCAGAGGAAAATCCCGGAACTCCCAAACGTCTTCTGCCCGGCTAGCCAATTAGCCAGCAGCGCAGAGTCCTGGGCCAGGCTCCTTGTGGATGGGAAGAGCACACGGGGGACAATGCGTGCTGTCAGGCTGCTGGGCAGACGCCCTCCCTGAGTCCCTAGGATCAAGCAGCAAACAATGTTGCCCCAACTTGCGAGAGTGGCCTCTGATTTAGGGGGCCTCCGTGTTGGGGTGCTTGCCATTAGAGCCCCACTTCCCCCACTCAAACAACAGGACATCCCAAATGTCAAGCAGTGTTGGGATTTTCTTTCCCCTCTCGCAATATCTGGGGCTGAGAAGGCTCCAGCTCCTGGAGTCCCAACATTATGGGGGAATTACCACTTTCAGGGGAAAAATCCCCAGGAAGTTTCTAGCCCTTCTGGTTGTGGCGTGAAAACATGAGCCCCTAATTCTCAGAAACCAGCAAGAAACAAGAAGAACCCAACACTGTTTTTTTAAAAATCTCATGATTTTAAAGCCAATCTCAGGATTTTGGGGTGGGGGAGGGGGCTGGCTCAGGGGTTTTGAACTCTTGGGATTGGCCACGCTGCTTTGCTTCTTTGGCTGCACTGTGAAGGGCATTCCAGCCTGGCTTTGTTGCAGCCACAGATCACGGCCTTCAAGACTCAGCAACTTCTTCCTCCTTGGGACAAGATCCATTCTCTCCCATCCCACCAAACCAACATCCCATGGCATGTGGACACGGAAGTCCCCTGACTGGATCAGACCATTGGCCCATCTAATCCATGATCCTGCCACCAGACAACGCAGTGACCCATCCAAGCCCGTGTCCTTCCCCTGCAGCAGACCCTTTGTCCGGTATCCTGCCTCGTACACTAGATCAGATCCCTGGTCTAGCCAATCCAGAGCCTGGTAGGAGGCAATACCTGGTACCCACCTCACCCTGCCCAGAAGGCAGCTCACCCAGTGTGCCACACTGAACATGGGCAGTGGGGGAATCCAGGAGACCATTTTCCTCCCTCAGGCATGAGCTTTAATTACCCACGGCATCATCTCTTGAACAGCTACAAATGACGCTGGTGATCGTGAAATTATCCAGTCCTTTAAAGAACCAATCTCCCAGCCCCCTGGACTCAATGAGCCCTCCTGGCAGTGAATTGTGCCGACTGATGAGATGCTCCATCAAGCAGAATTCCCCTGGACTTGTTCTACATTTCCAGCCTGGTCACTTCACCCAGCCACTCCCCGCTGGGGGGCAGCAAAGAAAGAACTTGCCCATCAGTTTTCACTCCGCCCTCAGTCCAGTCCTGCCTAAGCCTTCACCTGGCTGGGCAAAGCAAACTAGTTCTTGCCAGTTTTTGGCAGAGAGAAGCTTCCTCATACCCACAGCCATCTCCACTGTTGTTCTCTGGGGCATTCCAATCATGCCAGTTTCCTTCCTTCGGGCAGCTCACCCAGACTGGACCACCCCCCCTTTCCAGCCATGTTTGAGATGATGCCATAGTGAGTAGGATGGTCAGAAAGTGGACACCTATGCGCAGATGGTCATTTTCCACCTGAAAACAGGCATTTCCTGGAGAGCCATTTGCACGGCCCACTCACAACTGCTCCAAGTCCTTGAGCCTCAATCTTCTGTACCTATCAATAGCATGTTGTGTTATTTTCTATCCTTTTCTATCCCCCGCTTTTTTTTTTAATACCTCCCAAGCATCTTACTCGCATTGGAGGCCAGATCCGCCGTTGGTGTAAAGCCACTGAGGATCTGGCTCTCTAATTACATACAAAAGCCCCGTCCAGGTGGAGAGAGAAGGACCCATCCCCGAGGCAGGCCAGACGTGCAAGAAAGCAACTGGCATGTGGTTTCGTGGATAGCCAAGGTGGCTTTGCTCCACCGTTAGCCACGGGCTGTTTGGTTCCTTGATCTTGCGTATTCCAGTGCTAGGTTAGCCACCAGCCTGCCTACTGACTCCAAAGGTTTCGTGAATGTGAGGGATCCCAAAAATTCACACTGGAAGGGTGCCACTGGATACTCTCCCGTTTTCAAACTTTCAAGCGTCTAATCCAGGATCGGGATAATAGTGACCAATCACCAAACAGGAAAAGAGAAGTTCTACCAACCCAGCAGGCGAACACCCCACAGGCTGGAATGTGTTTGCAGGGTCTGTTTGCAGATATGATGGCAGAGACCAGGATTGGTTTGGGGACAAAGAACCATGCTCCCAGGTAACCCAGAATCACTGACTGCCTGGGGCAGTTCTACTGGCTCCTACTCCCCCATGAGGCTTTTCCGCTGGCTGCCCACCTCCCTTGGTGCCTACGCAAGGCCCCTGCTGGGAGCTGGCACAGCGGACATCAAGGGTTAATTCCAGTTGGGGTGTGAGGCGGCTCTTTCCCCAGGTGCACCATTAACGCATCCACTGCGCCCGCAAAACCAATTACATGCGCTCTCACCCAATTAGTTTCTAATTACGGCCTTGTAGTGCATTCAACATAATTAACATGTAAATTACACGGCATGTTTATATTCAATAACCACTTCCCAGTGTTCCCGGCTGCAGGGACGGCGCTGCCTTTCGGGAGGGGGCTTTGCTTTATTTTAATCTGGGTGATTGAATTTAATTTAAATGCCAACAGAGTAGCCAATACCGTATTTCCCTAGCTATAAGGCGCATACCATAATAACTGCTGGTACACAGGGATCATTCACACCCTGAATGCGTCTCTCAGCAGGACTCTCTCTCTCTCTCACACACACACACACACATACACACGCATACGTGCGCACACACATTCACAGGCCCTGTGTGCACATGCACAAGGAAGGCAGAGTGAGAAAGGGGAAGGCACAGCCAGAAAAGGCAGAGAGCAATCTGCTTCCAAGGAAGGGAGCAGAGCAATGTGTGGAGGTGAGAGGAGACGGGGTGGGGGAAAGAGACAAAGGAATAAAGAAGAGAGCTAGGAGGCAGGCAAGGAGCGAGGGATGGGAAAAGAGCCAGCCAGAGGGGAGGGGAGGAAAGAGAAGGGGAAAGCAGGAAAGAGAACAAGTCTGCACAGACAGAATGGGAAAGCGCTCACAGAAAGGGCTGATCCTGCCTCTGCAAAGGTTGATGGCAAAACATCCTGAGCAGGGCAGTGCAGGGTCTGGGCCAGGATGCTGTGTGAGCCTCAGTTACACCACCCAGGCAGTGTCATTTACATCGAGAGCGGTGTAGAGCGGCCGAGGTGTAACTAAGAATCAGGCCTCGGGTCTGCATTGGGCCAGATTCCTAGAGTGCAGGGCGTTCATTGGTAGCCGTGTCCTTAGAGGGGAGGCCGTAGCCTGGGAGATCTTGGCTGCGGCTTGGCAGGGAGGTTATGTCCTCAACAGGGAGGTCCTGGACCCGACGTTAGCGCTAACCTAGGGCTGTCTTGCTCAGGCGAGCTCGTCTGCACCTGCACTGGGAATTGCACAGGCTCATTTCCTGCACGGCAGGTTTGACTCAGCTCCGGTTCGTAGCCCGGGGCAGAGCTCGGTGCTCTTAGTGGGAGCTGGGCGTGGGTGGAACTGGCCCCAAGGGCAGGGAGCTCCATGTCTTAACCCTCCCCAGACCCCCGGCTCTCACTCAGAGGTCATGGACAGCTGGAGGCATGGCACATAGCTCCCACAGAAAACGCCCCTGGAAAAGGGAGGACATGGGGGGTGGGCACCAGCAGAGAACACCCAGCGCTCAGAGATCACCGAACGGGGGTTAAAATCCTGCTTGGAATGAGGGTCTCCCCCAGGCCTGCCCCACCTCCTCCCCTCAGAGACGGGATCTGCCCCCTAATCGCTCAGATGCACAGTTGGGGAACTTGAACTCTGTCCCTGCTGCAAACCAAGCTGAGATTTCAGCTGAGCGGGTGCTTTCTAATGAACCCGGCTGGCTCTACGGCAGCCTGGGAGATGGGCGGCGAGGGTGCCCAGCTGAGCTGGGGAGGGTTTGGAAGCAAGAACGAGACACCTGAAGGCCCGGGCTGCAAAGCCCAGTTCCTGCTGCCAGTGTCTGCTCCCTGTTCCCATGCAGCCGTCCATTCCCCTGGCCCCAGCTGGCTTCTCAGAAGAGCCTCCGGCTCCCAGCCTGCGTGTGGGCACACAGCATGGGCTCCAATCCGTACCCAGCCACACAATGGCAGGGTGCGGAGCGTGTGTGCGCCCCACTGACCTGGGCAGGATGGGCCCCCTCGGAGCCAGAGTCACAGAGGCTAGGAGTGTTACAACCCTGGGCAATGGAGAGGAGCTGGCTCTGTAGCTCAAATGGTAGCAGCTCAGGCTCTTAGCCCTGTGGGTCCCTGGTTCAATTCCTTAGAGCATCAGCCGAGATAAAAGCAGTCACCCCTGCCCCACTGAATAGCACCCCTATGGGATGTGACACTGGTATTGCAGCGCCCCTAGACATGAACTGAATCACATACTGTCCTGCCAGCTGCCCATAGTCCCAGGGAGGGCCCTGGGTATGGGGTGGAAGCTGTAGCCAGACACACACTAACTCCCCCTCCATGCCCACGCTCAGAGACAAGGCTCCTAGGGTGGATTTTGAGGCCTGGTTCAAGGCCCCAGGGCTCCTTCACAGCCATGATACCCCCTCCAGCTGTGGAGCTCCGAAGGGAGAGAGAAGTGCCCTCTGAACCCACTGCCCCTTTGCACAGAGGGGGCAATGGCAAGAACCTGCAGTGAGCCCGAGAGAGGGAATGGCCCTGCTCATCCCTAGAGGGCATCAGAGACACAGGGCTCCCAGCTGCTGCAGGCAGCCACTGCTGGAACCAGGCTTGTCACTTGTGCCCAGCCACAACCCACTGCTCTCAGCACAGTGGGGGGCACATGCTTTCTGACCCATGATCCATAACACTGCAATACAGGCCCTGTGCTAACACCTCCTTGGTGCTGCAGGGAGAGCTGCAGCCAGCTCTGGGAAGGGGACATGCTGCTCAGCCATGCAGCAACCTTCCCCTGCCCTGCTCCGGTCCAGCCCCCACAGCTGGAAAACACTGGGCTCAGCCATTAAATACATCCGGACACCAGACCCATAACCTGGGGCTAACGTGGCTGTGCAGCCGTCCCTGGGCCTAGTTATTTACAGGCATCATCCCTCAGCCACCTGCTCCTGGAGCCTCACAGGATGCAGGCTCCCCGCTGTGCAGTCAGCATTCAACAGATGGGGAAACTGAGGCCCGGGGAGGGGACATAACAGAGGCAGGGTAGCATCAGAACCCAGCCCTTGTGGCTTAGCTGTGTACCCATCCTGTCTCCCCTGCCTCTCGTTGGACGGGTCCAGCAGCCACAGGAAGGCCAATCCACAGGAGGCAGAGCCTTGCTGTGGTGATCAAAAGGCAGCCAGTGTGGGGTTCTCCTAGGATGTGGAGTTCAGGGCTCAGTGGGGCACAAACACAGGTGCAGAGGGAATTCACACATGGTTGAACATCCAACCCCTCTCAGCAAACACATCACCCCCTGTGGGCCCCCTGGGATAAAAGGTACATTCCCCCCCACCCCCTCCCTGTCACCAGAGGGCATGGGGCTTTCAGAGCTGACTGGGTAGCTGACAGCCAGCCTGCCCCATGCTGACTCTGCAGTGCTGAACCAAGGCATCAAGGGGGAGGGGCGGGCCTGGAATGCACCCAGCTCTGGCCTTTCCAGGAACGCCCCCCTTCCCCGCTTCAGAGCCCGTCGCCTTTTCCTGCTGACTCAACGCTTTGCCTCGAGCCAGAGCGTCAGATCAGCAGCAGGGCTAGCTGGGCAACGGGCACACAGGGCTGTCACCAATCGCAACTGGACCCTGCGCCTCGCGCTACTCAAGCCTCAGCTCCGGGAGGCAGGTGATGACAGACCCGCAGCTTGCATTTAACCACCACCATGTCTAGCTCCCTGGGCTGCATTTCAAAGCTGGAAAGGTGCCAGTGCCCCCAGGAGGAGAACAACAATCCCATCCATACTCCCTTTTACAGCGTACCACGTCGGGGGGCCCGGCTCTGGAGCTGGGGACTGTTTGGGCCGGCGACGCTGGGGATGTGCGGCTGGGTTTCTTTACATAGCTCCAAATGGTTCCCAACTGCTTGAGGACGGACAGTTTGTCTGAGCCTCTGATCGCACTCATGCTGTGTTTGCTTTACCCCAGGGGCGCTGGCCTCAGCTCGTGGGAGGGGCAGGGCCCCCAACAAACCCACCGCAGCCCTCTCCATGCTGCCCTTGAGCCGCTTTCAGCTGCCCTGTGTGTGCACGGTGGCTGGGGGAGCCCAGCGGTCTAGCAGCACCCAGCCACGCCTCTGTGGCACAGTTCAGAAAATTGCCATCGCACTGTCTGAGCTGCTTTTAAAGGGGGTCACGTCGCTGAGCTACAGGCATGTCTAATAATAAAGAGTTAGACCCAATGGAAGTTAGGAACATTGATAATTACATTGTGGGTCTGGGCTTTACCCTCATACGGAGCTTTCCACCCCTTGGGCACACAGCACTTTACAAGAGAGTAACAAGAGTCTTCGCTATTGTACATCTGGGGAAACTGAGGCACATCACCCAGCAGCTCAGGAACAGAGCCCAGGCCTCCAGCCTCCCACTGAGGCCCAGGGCCAGACTGACAAAGATATTTAGGGGCCTAAAGACACAGATACACAGCCTGTAGGATTTCCAAAAAGTGCCTAACTCTCACTGACTCCACTTGGAGTTAGGCATCTACCCTGCTTAGGCACTTCTGAAATTTTAGGCACTTCACAGGTGCCTAGCAGTCGCTTTAGGCACCTAAATCCCTTTGGAGCGCCGGTTCTCCTTGACATCGGAGCTCCCCAGGTTGGACGGTGGCTCTGGGAGTTTGCCGGCTGGGCTGCTGGCGAGGTGGAGGCTGCTGCTGTGGGATTGTCCCCTTGTGTGCTGAAATGGTTTGTTGTCATTGGACTGATCAGAAAGCGGCACGGGCTGCATTCTAACCCGTGGCACTGCTGATTTGTTTGAGTGTCGCTCCCCCTTGATGGGTTATTTATGATGTAATTAAGCTAATTACATGTAATGCAAGCGGCTCTGTGGCCCTGAGCCAAGCGTTTTTCCTATTTAACCACTTCACAGGTGGGAGGGAACTGAGGAAGGCAGACGATGCCTTGGAGATGAAACAACTGGCTTCTTTGATGCTCTGCTGAGCATTTGTACTACTGGTGCTCGCTTGCTTTGATTGTGAGCTGCTCCCACCTCCCAGAGGGCTGCCCTGCCCTGCGTGATCACTTAACACCTGCCTCAGAACTCGCACAGTGCCTCCAGGGGGGAATATGGGCTGGAGAGGGACAGGGAGGGGGAAGAGTGGAGCTAGCAGGAGGGGGCGCTCTCGACTGCCCAGAATGAAAATACAGAGCCCCAAAAGCAGGTCCTGTAACGCTCCCCTTCCTACCGAATACTGGGGGAGGCGTCAACTGTAAAGCCTCTCATGGGACTGACCCATAGCACCTGGAAGACCATGTGACTGTGCATGACGGTGACATCCTAGAAGCAGCGAGGCTGGGGCCAGGACCCCACCAGCCTCATGGGGGCAGGAGGCAGAGGCCTTGGGAGCGGCCCACAGTCATCTTGGAAGGGATTAGATACAGCTGCGGGGTGCCAGTCTGCCCCCCACCCCCACAGCAAGCCGAGAAGCCATTCATCCTGTGGCTGGAGAGGAAGGATAGCTGCCCACTGTCCAAGCAAGGAAGGCACTCAGATCCCTGGAGGGAAAGGAAGGAAGGAAGACAGGCATGGAGAGCAAAAGAGGAGGGGAGAGGAAAGCCAGACCAAGGAGGGAAAGAGACCAGGCCAGGGGCTTAGCAAGGGAGCCCCTGGTCCCGGCCTGTCCAGAGGAAAATAAGGGCCAGGGCATGAGGAATAACAAAGCCTGGGGAGCAGCACTCATGGGGCCCTCTGCTCCCGCATGGGGCTTCTGGAGCTTGCTGCTTGGGAAGCACTTTGGGAACCTGGGTGAGTTTTCACAGGGGAGGGAGGGCTCTCCTTGAAGCCAGCTGAGCCCCGGTAGCACCAACGGCAGCTTGGGAAGAGCACCCCCCGCCCCCCATCTCGACCCTATTATCCTGCCTAACGGAAACAAACTCTCCACGGCTAATTGAGATCAATAAATCACTCCTTCACGGAAGCATTTTCCACTGGTTCCCAGTGGCCCAGCCCCCTCCCCGCCCCAGATTTGCCTCTCCCCTCTCGCAGGGAAGGGGCCAGGCGCTCAGACAGCGGCAGCATCCTCTCCCCACCCTCGGGACTGGAGAAAGCTGGTCCTGCCTTGGGATTTGGCTGGGATCCTGGGAGGCGAGACCTGGGCCACTTGTTAATTAACCCTGTGCTCCACTGACCAGGGGGTTGGCACCTCCGGGCCACCAGGTGTTCGGGCACCTCAACCGCTCAAGGGCCAAATTCTGCTCCCCCAGCGCTGGTGTAAACACAGAGAACCAGCCGTGGCAGCAGGAGGAATTTTCCCCACCGTGGCCATGCAGCCCACAACTTCTCACCCCTGGGGCTGGCGGGAGCATTTCACTGCCGGGCCCAGCCCTAGACTCCAGCTGGCCTCTAGCTGCAGTGCCCAAGAACACTCCTGCCGGCGGGGCAGAGCAGTCGGTGTGTTGGGGAAGCACTCAAAAGGCAAGGGGGAACAGAGGGGATGGTAAGGGGGCAGCCCACTATGATGAGGGTGAGGCCTCAAGTGGCGTTTCCAGGGGTGGGACAGTGCAGCTTCCCTTCAGCAGATCCAGGGGACTGCATAGCTCTGTGCAGGACACAGAACCTGCAGGCCTGGAAGAGACCCACGCTCCTGCTCCTGACAGCGTCAGGCACTGCAGCTGCTAATGCATATAAATCTCAAATCCTCCCCTCCTCCCAAACTATTTCCCTCAACAGTTATCCTACAGCAGGGCATTCCACAGGTTAACATCGGCAGTGCATGCGCCAATGGCACCTAGACTCACATCGCCAGGACTAACCGAGGTGCTGAGCGCCTGCCCTCATGGCCACACTGAACAAACTGGCTAGGAGTCAGCCGCCCAGACCATGCCGTCAGCCAGCGTTGCTGAAGTAGCACTAATGGACTTTGGCCGCAGGCCGCATTGTGGTTACTTATTGGAACAGATCCTCTCTGCTTAAACATTTACAAGCTACTTCACTGCCCAGTTTGGTTTGGTTTTGAAAGGCTGCTGCCACGAATATTCATTTTTCATTGCTATGTGGGTCAAAATCCTGGCCTCCGTGGCAAAACTCCCATCACCTTCATCCGGGGCCGGATTCCACCCACAGGTTCCACGCCCAGAAGGGCCCATTGGGATCATCAGGTCTGACCTTCCACCCCCAACGATTCCTGTGTCGAGCCCCCTAATGGGCGGCCGAGCTGGCACGGAGCTTTTGGAAAGACCCACGCTTGATTTAAAGAGCACAAGAGACGGAGAAACACATGCACCCAGAGGAACCACTGCTCAACTCTAGACACCCATTCAGACTGTATCCATTGATGGGCTCTAGAAGAAACACTGCCCAAACAGTAAAACAACGGGGACGTTACTGTGGTGAATGAAAGGGCTAACTTTGGAGACCAGGTTTACTTGTTAGTCTCCCCAGGATTTAGGCCCCCCCCCCCCCCGGCCTCGGTGAATCCAGCTACCCCTCCAGCAAGCTGAACAATGTTGGGCCCAAAGGCTAATTCATCCCCAAAGCATGCTATGGGCTTTTCCACAGCAACCTGTTTCCAGGGCTTAGTTTCCTCCCTTTAAAACTGTTCCCCTTGTCAATTAGGGAGTGGAAACATGTGCATGTGACCTAGCTGATCAGCACGTGCCTAAAAGTCCAAAGAAACAACCCATAAACTTATTAGGAAAAGATTGTGGTACATTTCCATACTTTGATTAGTCTGTGAGAAGTCTTACTGATGGAGCAAGTTCACTGGAGAAAGGGTACCAGGATCAGGCCCTGGTGAAGAGCTACAAGTAAGCCTGTTTATCCAAGTCATCATTTTCGGATAAAACCCACTTTAAAAAAAAAAAATCAGTCTATCACCCCAGTCAGCGTGTGACTGAGCAACACTCCACAAACTGGTTTACACATCTGGCTCTGTCCATGTCCAATCTAGTGGGGTTTGGAAGAGAAACTTTGGTTTTTCAAGCATATAATTTCAGAATGTAGAACATCCTTTATCCAAACAAGACACACCAGCAAACGCTTTAGAAGATTTGTAGATCTAGTCAGCAGCATGAGGATTGTGGTGCGGTGCTTTTATACTGTGCGTGACAGCTAGTTCCAATGGAAAACAAACTTAGTAATATCAGCTGTTGTGTGCCAGGATTCTTTTTTAAGCTAAAATTCAGACTTTTGCCATGACATGCAGCCAGCCCTTGCAAAGAGGCAACAGATTTAAAGAGAAGCAGGTTGGTGCGATGAACGGCGTTCACAACAGGCATTTCCAGGAGCAGAGAGTTCCAATGGCCTCCATTAGTAAACACTGACGAGAATACTTGGCTAACCTGCCTCTAATATCCTGGGACTGACACGGCTACAGCTACACTGCCTGCAGAGCGAACCTGAACACTTTCAAGCCAGCTTCCACCCTGGGACATTAAACTATTGTAGAGGATGCCAGAAGGAAAGCATCAGGGATAGTTTTGGAGAACTCCTGGGCACAGCCGACTCAAAGGAATGAAAAGAGTTAAAGAGAGCAGTGAGGGGAAGATAAGGGGGAGACACAAGAACCCCCAAAGGAAGTTCACTGCTTTAGGAAGGGCTGAGGTAGTGACCAAAGTTGTCCCTTTGGAAGCAAGCACATAGAGCAATGCAAGCCATGAGTGGTAAGCAGCAGAAGTTACTCAGAAACAAACCAAGCCAAACTAACTTAATTTATTTGGTTGATAGAATAAGAGGCTTAGTAGATAAAGGGAGGAGAGGGGAACTATATCTTGACTTTAGTCAGGCATTTAGCAGACTGGCAACAAGATTACAGAGTCTTTCAGCTCCAGATCACCAATTTCAGTCCAAGCCAGGTCAGCGGGGAGTGGCTGGCTGGGCTCATTACAGGCCAGGCGAGCAGGATGCACCCCCAGCCCAACCCCTGGGGCGGGTGGCAGGATAGACTCTTGGAGAGTCACCCCATGAACTCTAGCAGGGTCCCTCAAGGTTAGGATTAGGGGATATTGGTTGGCACAGCCTGTGCTGGACGTGTTCTGGGGACAGGTCTTAGTTTCCAGGGCTGTTGGTCCTTTCTCCAGCGCTCGAATTCACCTCTGATTTCAAGACAAGGTCATTTTCTACTACGTCTTACAGGCGTTTTCAGAAAAGAGCCCTGGTAAGCTGTGCAGGGCTTTTCCACAGCAACCTGTTCTCAGGCAAATGTCCCTGTAGGCTGACGGTTATTTGTTCCCAGCCCAGAAATGGACATGGCCACGGGAAATCCCTTGTGAGTGTTGAGGAGTCACATGGGATGGAGACTAGGCCTGGATGCAGTCCCTCAGCAAGGACCTGCTGGAGCTGCATTCTTATGCACACAAAGAGCATAAAACCAGTTACAATTACTAGCCGGTCTTGGAGTCCGTCCTCCGTGGTACAGGCGCCAGTTGTCCAGCCCCCGTAATGGTACAGGCGTTTAAAAACACTGAAGCAGACCTTGCGGTTCCTTGGACTGCAGGAGGGTCATGGCTGGGGCTGAGAGCAGGCCACGACTCACTGTGCTCTGGGTGTGTGGGCTGCTGTTCTCCAACGCCCCGCAGCGGCACGCGGCTCCCCAGGTGTGACTGGATACTCTAAGTCGGCAGGCCTTGACTCTCCGGTCTCTCTCCAGACCTTGGCCAGCGATCCCCGCCCCCCGAGATTTCCCAGGCCCTGCCATGTTTATTTGACTATGCAGTTGTGACGCAATCCCTAGCAATGCAGCTGCAGCAGCTCCACACACAGTCCCAAATTCCCCGCTCCTTGATGCAGCTCCATTCTGCTAATCGCTAGGTCAGCGTGTTGTGTGTAAAGCAGGCAAAGGTGTCCCTGGCAGGTGGTTCACGGAGATCACAGCCCCAAAGCACTAGGTGCTGCACAGTCACACAGCGAGAGCCGCTCCGGCACTGAAGAGCTTCCAAAAGAAATCGACCACACAGACAAGTGCTGGGAGGGGAAACTGAGGCACAGGCAGGGGAAGTGACATGGCCAGTGGCAGAGCTGAGAACAGAACCCCGGGGTGGGATCCTCACCCTGCTCTGGCTCCTTTATGTCCAGTCAAAGTGCCAGAGCCAGCGGCATAAAGGGTCCCCAGGAGCCCAGGGTCCAACCAAGGGGGGATTCCCCTAATGCAGGCAGTGCAGAGACAGCCACAGGGCGGCCTTTGGAGGACGCTCTTCCAAGCCCTGGCCCCGGGAGCATGCCAGGGGCATGGCTGGAGGAGTGTTGCAGGGGCAGGGCTGTGGGCAGCCCAAAGGCCTGGCTAAGTGACTACAGGCTCCATCCTTTCAAGCCCAGGATCGGGAGGGTGCAAAAGGTGGCTTCAAACCACTTCAGCTCCCTTCCCCCTGGGCTGTGAGTTCCCACCCCAGGGCACCTGACTGCCAGCGCAGTGCCCTGCCCGCCTGCACACAGAGCTGGCTGTTCCCCATCTCCGCGGGAAGCCAGCACCAGGCTCTGCCTGACCATAACCCCTCGCTGCTGGAAGCATGCCCCCCGGCGGAGCTAGGTGCTGAGACAGAGCATGCCAGGGCATACCCAGTCCCTTAGGCAGCTTCGCAGGCGCATTCTCCCTGACTGTGCCTGGGTTTCCCGCAGCAGCCCCAACGCCAGAGGGACGGCCACTAGCCAGCCACCGACAGGGAGCCAGCCTGGACATGGAGGAGAACAAGCCACGCAGGCCATTGGACATAACACGCTACCCAGGGGCAGCAATGGCTCCACTTTGTCTCTGCCAAGCTCCGTGCTCTGGGAGCGGGGAGCAGCCATCCGTAGGGCACCGAGGAATAGTGCCTGGCAATCAGTCAGGACCCACCTGCGAGTGTTGGGGTCGGGTCAGAAAACAACCCAGCACTCTTGGGGCAGGCTCGGGTCAGCTGTGCTTGGAGCGGGCATTAAAATTAGACCCAAGTAGCCACATACCAGAAATCTCACGGCTCTGCCTTCCCTGGGCACCACGGCCGAGAGCACTGAGCCGAAATGCTTTGCTCCCAAAGACTGTACTGAGAATACAAACTGTCCTTCGCAACAGGCGGCTGGGCTGGAGACCACGGAAAGGGGGACAGGGGAAGGGTCCCTGGTCAGGGCTAAACAGGAAGGGATGAATCTGCAGAACCCAGAGGGGCTGGACACCATGTTACCACTCTCCCCACTTGGGTACTAGGGGTCCCCAGTGAGCAGCTGGGACACTGGGTGAGCTGGCAGCGCCCCGTGGCATGGCACCACAGACAAGCTGCCAAAGGAAGCCCAAACGGGAAGGCAGGAGCAAAGAAGAGGAGACAGACGCTGGCTCCGGAAGCGATGAGATAAGGTTGAGTTTGTGTTCTGAGACGCCTAGGTTCAGCTCCTGGCTCTGCTACAGACAGCCTGCGGGACTGGGGCGAGTCTCTTGGTGTCTCAGTCCCCAGCTTTCCAATGGGCCCAGACAGAGCTCTGCAAGGTGCTCCGATGAGTGCCAGATCGAGACAGGCGATAAATCAGGGCAGGACCTGCCCAGGGAGCCCCACAAGCTGCACTGTTCACCTTTGAAAAGCTCCCGGCCTGATCTGCGGCTTCTGCCCCTCGGCACAGCCAAGACATCGCGTCCTGCCCCGTGGCTACTCACGTGGCTCCCAGAGGGTCACAAAGGTCCCTTCGGGCCTTGCAATCCATGGAGACGTTTATCGCCTTCGTTCGCCTCATAGTCCAGGGTACCACGCACACAGGCCTGGGGCCAGGAGTCTCCAGCTAACCCCAAAGCAGCGGCACAAACACCCCAGGCCAGGCAGGCTGCCACAGCACGACGGACACAAGAGGAACCTGGTTTCCCTGGCCAGGCCATCCTGCCAGTGAGGGAGGAGGGATGGGGGCAGAGACCCCTCTGCATGAGGAGCTAAGCTAAGCCCACCACGACACTGTCCTTCAACCAAAGCCAGCCCTCTACCAGCTGCAGGGCCACACCAGAACTGCAGGCCTCGAGGCCAACGGTCCCACGCCCACTGCCCATCGCTGCCCTGCCCTGGTGGCACTGCCACACCACTGGGGCTCAGCATAACCACCGGGCCAGAGGGGGGCATAACCGACCCTGGAAGCGTTACCCACACCTATCACAACAGGAGATGGATCCCGTCCAGGGCACCCAATGCCCAACCAGCAGCCAGGTGGGTGAAAGCAGCCAATCCCCACGCTGCCAAATGAGCTCGCACTGAAAAAATGACAAAACCGCCCTCTGAGCCCCGGGCGAACACTTCTCCCAAAGCCATCGCTCCAGCCCTGGCCTCTCAGCCCTGCTCCTTCGGGAAACCAGCCCAGCCCCTTCCAAAGAGGGGCTCCTGTTCCTCCCTCGGCGAGACACTGAAATCCTGGACTCAGCGGCACTGCTGCACCCTATGCTACCAGGAGGGGTCGCCTTCGCTTTTTAGCACAGACCAGGCCTCAGTGGCAACGCTGGTTCTCTGCCTCACTACGACGCACCCCCTATCCCTCTTGTGTGCTGTGACTGCCCACTTCCTTGCAACGTGTGTTAACTCCTTATGCTTCCCAATCGGTTCCACCTGGCGTTTAGCTGCGGTGCTCCGAGGCCCTGTCCCGGAGCAGAGGCAGAGCTCTGTGTGGCTCAGAACTTGTCCCTTCTGCCAACAGAAGTCGGCCCAGTGAAAGCTATCACCTCCCCCACCGTGTCTCTCTCACTGGGAAGTAAACGGATTCCCACTTAGTGTAGCGGCAGGTTTCCACTAAGAAGACAATTGATTCTCACAGCACTTATCTCTGTGGCTTAGCTATTGCTGGGCCCAGCTCCCTGCTGGCCACCGTGCCTCCCACGAGGTCATTGTCACAGAGTCCCCGGGCGATGCTTTGGGACTGCTCCCCACAAAGCCAGTCAGGACTTTGGGGGAGCCTCCTCTCCCTTGGAGCAGACTGTCTTCAGGGCAAGAAGCTCACACGGCTTCACCTTCCTGGGTCTGACCTTGGAGCATTCAGCATCCTCTGCCCCTCCGTGCGCTTCCCACAGCGAGTCCGCCCAGGCGGGGTCCTGGGGAAGCCAGAGGTCCTGCACCCCCACTTCGCAGTCAGACGTGACTCTTAGACAGCCAGTAAAACAGAGGTTTATTAGATGACAGGAACACGGTCTAAAACAGAGCTTGTAGGTACGGAGAACGGGACCCCTCAGCCGGGTCCATTCTGGGGCCCAGCGAGCCAGACAACCCCGTCTGCACTCACTTCCTGTCCCCAGCCAGCTCCAAACTGAAAACCCCCTCCAGCCCCTCCTTTCTGGACTTTGTCTCTTTCCCGGGCCAGGAGGTCACCTGATCTCTTTGTTCACCTTTAGCTATCCCCTTGCAGGGGGGAAGGGCCCCAGCCATTTGTTGCCAGGAGACAGAGTGTCAGCCATTTATGCACACTGGAGATTTAAATGCATAGGGGAAACTGAGGAACCCACACAGTATTCAGAGGAAACATTAAGAACAGTCCCACTTCGTCACATCTCTCCTCCCTTCGAGACTGAACTGAGCAAGGTCACTTTAGCCGGTGACCTGGGGAAGTTCGAACCCACCAACGTTCCCATGGATGCCCCAGCACCTCTCCCCTTCCTTGGTGGGAGTTACACCAGGCCCTTCCAGTTTCACACCCTCCCGTGGGTCTGTTGTGCTTGATGGCGCTTGCAGGCTACATGTGGGAAGGTTTATGCGGCCCATACCCTTTTTTCACCCCAATACCCCTGGGGTTTAAACTGAGATTGGGTCTTTTCCCAGCGCTCCAGTTTGGAGGGCTGCAATTCGGGCTCTCTTGGTTAAGAGCCCCCATCTTGACCTTGCCCACCCTCTGAACAGGTGTCTCTGTCCCCAGCAGCTCGGCATCAGCCCCTTGCATTTGACGCCGCCACGTTGGAGGAGAGTGGTCAGGATACAGAGTAAAGCGCCGCCCATATAGATACAGCTGCAGCTTTCTAAGGGCCTGCACCATGGCCGGGCATTTCTTCTCTGAGGCCGCATAGTTCTGCTCCCGGGGCAGCAGTTTCTTGCTCAGGTACCCGATGGGGTGTCTCCCCCCGTCAGTATCGGCTTGCATCAGCACCATGCCCGGCCCTGCGTCTGAGGCGTCAGTGAACACTGCAAAAGGCTTGGCAAAGTCTGGGTTTACCAGATTTACCGGGCCCTGGATTAGAGCCTCCTTAAGTATACAGAGAGCCCTCTGGCACTGCTCAGTCCAGACCACCTCGTCTGGCTTACCCCTCTCACATAGCTCAGGGATGGAGGTAGCTAGGGGGCTACCATGAGATACAAACCTCCGGTAGCACCTCGCCATCCTGATAAAGGCCTGGACTTGTTTCTTGGTCTGGGCCAATCTCTGATCATCTCCACCTTGCACTTTTCGGCTTTTACTGTCAGTCCTGCCTCCTTGAGGCAGCCCAGCACCCTCTTCACCTGGGCCACATGTTCCTCCCAGGTCTGGCTAAAGACACACATGTCATCGATGTATGCCAGGGCCAAGTTCTCCATCCCCCTCAGCTTATCTAGAATCTCCCCAGGCCTAGGCATGGGGTAGGCATTGGACACGGTGATGGCTTTAAGCTTCCGATAGTCCCCACAGAACCAGATCATCCCGTCTTCCTTGGGGACCAGCCCCACGGGTGAGGCCCATGGGCTGTTGAACGGCTGGATCACATCTAAAGCCAGCATGACCTTGACCTCTCTCTGCAGGTTCTGGGATGCTTTCCCAGTGACTCTGAATGGGGAACACCTGATGGGAAGATTGGCTCCCACCTCAGGGAAGAGATCAACCAGGGGGTCTTCCCCCTTCGCCTCCCAGTCCTTCCCTTCCAGGTCCAGGGGTCCCCTCACTCTCCTCCCATACAGCAGCTCGAAAGGGAAGAACCCTGTGGATTCCTGGGGCACTACCAGCTGCCTCCCAATTCCCCACAGTTCTACTTCCCCTTGGGGAGCCCATTCCCGGTACAGGAATCCCTTCTCCCACAGGAATCTTTCCCTGCAGCATTCCCCAAGGGGGTTTGCAGCGCTGTGGCAAGCAAGTTCCCTTAGCTTCTCCAGGGAAGGATCCTTCTGCAGCTTGGTCTGGAATTCAGCAGCTGAGGAAGGGAGTGGGACCTGTTCCCTCTCGTTGACTGGGCCTGGGGTCACAGCCCCCCCTGAGCCCGGTCCCTGGTAGCTCCCTCCCTGCCGTGTAATCACTTCCCAGCAGCACGTCTGGACCAGGCAAACCTGGTTGGCAGCCGACCTGCCCTGCCTGTGTGTCCCCCCACTCAGCTGGGGTCTCAGCTCCCACGATGCTTAGCGCTGCCCTTGCTGTCCCAGTGGGGGCAGACATCGAGCTCTCTGCTCTCCTTACAGCATCAGAGCCAGCATGAGCCCGCTCTCCCATGTGCAGGGGGGCGGGGAGCATTCCTCCGACACACTCAGCCCCAGGGGTCTGGTTACAGGTAGGCAGGTATCCTGAGCCCAGCAGTCCCTCCCTCCTGCCAGCCAGGTCATTTGCATTTTCACTGACCATTTCCATCTTAGCCAATTGGTTCCCTGGATTCAAATTCAAATCCTCGGCCGTTACAGGAGCAGGGCCTGGATCCTGTCCCAAAGAGAGACAGTCACCCCCCAACAGGACCTCACAGCTGATATCCTGGAGAACCCCAACTACCAGCCAGCCTGACCCCTCCTGGGTCTGCACAGGGATCCGGGCCATAGGCAGGGCGAGGGGCTTCATCCCGGGGACCTTCACCCAGGTCACACAGCCCCTCAGCATCTGTGGCTGCACCACCCAGGGCCTGACAACAGTTCTCTCTGTCCCAGGGTCTCGCCACCGCAGGCATGTCTCCCCATTGACCACCACCTTCCGCTCCCACTGGGGGTCCGAGGGGCCTGAGCCCAGGAGACTCCACACAGACATATAGGCCCGGGCCAGGAGTGGGAGCCTGTACACCACTCCACCCATTTGGCTGACATCAAGGCCTATAGCCTTGGGACCCAGAAGGGAGCTAGATACCGGGGCTTTTCCACAGGGTCCTCCTGGTTCAAATCGCCTGCCTGCTCAAAGGCAGTACAGTGGGCATCCACATCCCCTCCCTCCTTAACCAGGGGCAGCAATTTAGTGTCGAGGTTCCCTGTGGAACTGGCAGCCCGGGGTCTATCCCCACGCACCCCTGGGAAGTCCCCTATGCCTCTCCGCTCCACCATCGCCAGTCCATGCTGCTGCTGCTTCTCCTGCAACTTTCTCTCAGGCTCTTGCTGTCTCTCACGGTCCTCTCGCTCTCTCGGACTCAGCTTCAGTCCCATCTGTGTCCGACCCCCCGATGGGGAACCCGATTGTGAAGACCCTCGTCTGGTTGGGGACCAGACTCTTGGGGATGCCTGGCTACTGCTCCAGCTGCTCCCAGATTCACTTGTAGCCCCATCTGGGTCAGGAATCTGCTCCTTAGAGCGGTCCTCGTGCTCCAGCTGCACGATTAACTGTGCCTTGGTGAACTTTCCAATGCGTAACCATCTCTTTTTGCACAGGATCAAAATGTCCTTCTTAAGGAGATGGTGATAGGCCATCACTTCACTGTTCCCAAGTTGCTCTGGACTCACAGTGCTCTTAGCTCCCCCATGGTTTCCAGGAAGAACCCCTAGTGTGCCAGCCCTTCTCGTGGTCACCACCTCTTTGCCAGGGTCGAGCTGCAGACTACTCCGCCCCTGGTACCGCTCGCTGCAATCCCCAGGGGAACCCTGTTACTGCAAAAGTCCTTCTCTCTCCCAGGGTCAAGCTGCAGGCTCCTCCGCCCCTGAGACTGCTCGCTGCAGTCCTCAGGAGGACCCCATTACTCCAACAGTCCTTCTCACTGGTCACACACTCCCAGAGGTTAATCACCCCTGAAACCGTCCCACTCTGAGCCTTCAGCATGCCTGGTCCTCATTATCCCCCCCCTTTGTTTTACTGCTCCCCCGTCACTTACTGTAAGAAGCGCCATTCACGGGGTGCAGTACATCCCACCCCTGCCACCAGTTGTCACGGAGTCCCCGGGCGATGCTTTGGGACTGCTCCCCACAAAGCCAGTCAGGACTTTGGGGGAGCCTCCTCTCTCTTGGAGCAGACTGTCTTCAGGGCAAGAAGCTCACACAGCTTCAACTTCCTGGGTCTGAACTTGGAGCATTCAGCATCCTCTGCTCCTCCGTGCGCTTCCCACAGCGAGTCCACCCAGGCGGGGTCCTGGGGAAGCCAGAGGTCCTGCACACACACCCACTTCGCAATCAGACGGACTCTTAGCCAGCCAGTAAAACAGAGGTTTATTAGATGACAGGAACACGGTCTAAAACAGAGCTTGTAGGTACAGAGAACGGGACCCCTCAGCCGGGTCCATTCTGGGGCCCAGCGAGCCAGACAACTCCGTCTGCACTCACTTCCCGTCCCCAGCCAGCTCCAAACTGAAAACCCCCTCCAGCCCCTCCTTTCTGGACTTTGTCTCTTTCCCGGGCCAGGGGGTCACCTGATCTCTTTGTTAACCTTTAGCTATCCCCTTGCAGGGGGGAAGGGCCCCAGCCATTTGTTTCCAGGAGACAGAGTGTCAGCCATTTATGCACACTGGAGACTTAAGAAATGCATAGGGGAAACTGAGGCACCCACACAGTATTCAGAGGAAACATTAAGAACAGTCCCACTTCATTACAGTCATGCAGCGCGGATGGGCAGAATCCTCCGGAGCCACTTGCAATGCAGCCACTGTGAGCTTGGCCGCTGGCCGGCTGGGGAGCAAGTGCAGTACAGGCAAGAGGGAGGTTCAGAAAGGAGAGAGATTCCTGGATCCTAAGGCCAGATGGAGCCATTCTGTTGGCTAGTGTGCATAACTAGTGTGCAGGCCAGAGAATTCACCCGGATTCCAGCAGCAGGCGCCACGGAGCCCCATGCCCTTGTTGGAACACGGGCACTGCCAGGCTGGAGCAGAACCAAGCTCCCTCCAGCCCAATCTCCGTCTCTGGCTGCGGCAGCACCAGATGCTGCCAAAGGTGGTGTCAGAAGTAGCAGATGTGGGATAACCTGCCCCCCATGAGGTCTTTAACAGCGAGCGATCAGCTTTAGTCCTGCAGCTAGAAGTTCAACACCCCTGCCAGAACTTGTCAGCAGTAACTATTCTAACTCGGGACAGTCATGTGATCCATATTGGTGTTGGTCCTGCTTTGAGCAGTGGATTGGACTAGATGACCTCCTGAGGTCTCTTCCAACCCTAATATTCTATATCAATGGCCAGCCCCTCTTTCAAGCATGGCCTCAACCACTTCATGTGGCAAGGAGTTCCAAGGGCTAACGGCATGCTGTGTAAAAACAAGTGTTTCCTTTTATCCGACAGGAGCCCTGGGGGCTGCTGCTAAGATCAGTCAACAGGTGAGATGCACAGATCTCAGGCTGGGATTCCCCAGGGGCCTAAGGGAACGAGAGCCAGCGGGAGTCGCCTCCTAATTCCCCATAACTGCTGGGAAAGCCCCAGTTTAAAGGAGCAAGGAGAGGGCACGGAGCGGCCTGCAAATGCCCCTGGGGCCCTAAGCCAGCCTCCCGCGCATGGTGGCGGGAGAGAAGAGACAGAAGCAGGCTGGGAAATGGAGTCTGGGTGACAAGCTGCTTAAAATATCCGCTCTGGTTTTGCCCGACGCAGAGGAGGCTGGGAAATCGGCCTTGCCCATGGGGGTCCCCATCAGAGCCTAGCCTTCCCGTCAGCACAGCAGGAGGCACAGACCCTCCCTGTGGCCCGGCCCTTTTCCTCCTGAACAGCAAAATTCTGGATCAGGGCTGTTTTCCATCGCTGCTCATCCCCCTCACCAGGGCCACATCCACACATGCAGGCCGTCTATGCTGCAGCCGGAGCTTTGCTCGAAGCCAGCGCTTTAGAAGCAGCACAGACAGCATGGGCCAGCCGCCCAGCACAGCCCAGTCTGAGAGCCTAGGCAGGACTTGGGCAGCTAGCCCACGCCACCGCCTGTGCTGCCTCAAAGCAGGCCCAAGCTGAGAAGGAGGTGCCCCTCAGGGGCAGCCCAGCGCTGATGGGAAGGCTTGGGAGGGTAAGGATCCCAATGGGTGCTATGGGGCCGGTTCTGATCTCACGTACACTGGGAGTAACTAACTGTTCTGAAGCAAAGGGGTGAAGCCAGCCTACAGGAGCACACTCCAGCCCAGGCACTACAGTGGCCCAGCAAAAACCACTGTCAAGCTGGAGATCAGGTTGAAAGTCCCCATCAGAGACTCCAGGGGTGAAATCCTGGCAAGAACATTGCAGAGGAGAAGATCCTAGCAGTGCAAAGCCAGGCAGCTCAGAGCCAAGTTCAATTCAGGTCATGTCACCTGTTCTCCTATGTCCCACATCTCTAAAGAAGGAAGGAATTTTCCTCCATCGGGAAGGAATTTTCCTCCAGGGTAGATTGGCAGAGGCCCTGGAGGTTTTTCGCCTTCCTCCGCAGCATGGGGCAGGGGTCGCTTGCTGGAGGATTCTCTGCCACTTGAAGTCTTTAAATCATGATTTGGGGACTTCAACAGTTGAGTCAAGGGAGAGAATTATTCCAGGAGTGGGTGGGTCGGCTTTTGTGGCCTGCATCATGCGGGAGGTCAGACTAGATGATCATAATGGTCCCTTCTGACCTTAAAGTCTGAGTCTATGAGTCTAAAGGGGCTCGCGCAGATCACCCCAAGTTTGCTGTGAACAAAGCCCACTGCCTATGAGCCAAACATGCCCAGCTGAGAGTTTCCTTGGGGAATTTAGGAGCAAAACTGAGCAGTCGTGGAAAGCAAAACTCCACCTTGACTCTAGAGCGCGGCTCGGTACATCTCAGCGCAGGGGTGACAGCCGCCCCTTGACCGGCACTGGGGCCTGACCGGCACCCTCCTGAGTAAGAGCAGGACTTGCTGCAGCCAGACCGAGAGCTCCCCAGCTGGGCCACACCAGACTCACCCCCCAGTTCAGGCACACAGCGCTTGAGACAGGCTCGCCAGTGGGGGATGCGCACATGTCCAATGAGAGAGCTCAGTGGGGAGCCCCCAAAGCTAGAGCCAAGGCAACAGTTTCCATCACCAGGGTTTCAGCCAAACCCTCGCTTGGGTCCAGACCCTCGGCTATCCCTTGCCTGTTGCGGCACAGCAGGGCCGGTGCCTCCCTCTGGGCGTCTGGTACTGCACCAGCCATTCGGTGCACGGGCAGCTCCAGAGCTGTGGCTTCGGCAGCCCCCCCACGGGGGGAGTGTGTGGGGCCCCAGGCCTCTGTGGGGCGGGGGGGCTGGCTTGGGGGGTAGGGGGGAACAGCCCTCCAGCACTCACTGGCGGAGTGGGCTGGGGCCGGGTTGCTGCACTTCCCGCTGCCGGTGAGTTCAGGCCCAGCCCTGCTGCAGTCCTCAGGGGAGTGGGGGTGGGGCTGAGCAGGGGCGGGAAGAGGCGGGGCGGGGGCTTGGGGAAGGGGTGGAGTGGGGGCGGGGCAAGGGCGGAGCAGGGGCGGGGGCCATGGGGAAGAGGCGGAGCAGGGGCTGGAGCAGCACGCAGCTGCGCAGGGCACCAGGGAATTTGGTGCCCCAAATTTCCTGGTGCCCTATGCATACTTTGCATATGGGTAGGGACGGCCCTGCCTTTGTGCATGTCACCACCCTGCGAGTCTCCACCCGCCAAAGGGATGGGCTCAGACCCAGAGTTTCCTGGCTCTCCGTCTGCCTCCTGCAGAGGAGAGCATCCATCCAGACCCAACAGCATGCTGATCCGCATACTCTCTCCGGGCAGTCCCACCTCTTGCGTGCGCATAACACCATCAGAGAGCTGCTCTGGATCAACACCGGAGTAAAGGAGATTATGCCTCCATGGGCCTGAACCTTGCGAACACCTGCATGGGTCCCTGGATTTCAACAGCTTTCACTCCTGGTTTACACCAGGGGCACATGTGAGACGGGATCTTGGCCCTGTAATGCCAGGTAATACAAAAGGCAAAAGGAGGCTGTTCCAGATTAACTGGCTGGACTAAGAGGACGTAGATGATAATTATCCGGTCACAGGAGATTCTCCAAACAAACTGAATGGAAATGTAAACCTCGAGGAACAAGAACGCAGGCTGTACCTACAGGCTGGGGGCTCTGCCCTGGGATGCAGCAACTCTGAAAGATGTTTGGAGGTCGTGGTGGATAATCAGCTGAACGTGAGCTCCCAGTGTGGTGCTGTGGTCAAGAAAGCTAATGTGATCCTGGGGCGTATAAACAGGGGAATCTCTAGTAGGACAGAGAGGTGATTTTACCTCTGTATTTGGCAGCGTCCAGTTCTGGTGCCCACAGTTCAAGAAGGATGTTGATAAATAGGAGTGTATCCAGAGAAGAGCCGCGAGGATGATGAAAGGATTAGAAAACCTGCCTGACAGTGAGAGACTCCAGGAGCTCAATCTATTTAGCATAACAAAGAGAAGGTTAAGGGTGACCTGATCACAGTCTATAAGTATCTATGTGGAGAACAAATATTTAACAATGGGCTGTTCAGGCTAGCAGAGGGAGGTCTAACACAACCCAATGTCGGCAAGTTGAAGCTCAACAAATTCACACTGGAAATCGGGGTAAACTTTCCACAGTGAGAGTAATTAACCGTTGGAACCATTTACCCACGGATGGGGCGGATTCGCCATCCCTACCCATTTTTAAAGCAAGATTGGATGGTTTTCAAAAAGATCCCTGCCCTAGGATAGACAGGGGGTCAGATCCCAGTGGTCCCTTCCATACGTGGAATCTAGGGATGAAAACCAGGTGCCAGCTGCCCTGGGCTGCCTGGCGCTGCCCGGCGCTGCCCTGGGCCATCTATCAGCCTCCTTCCACAGGCAGACCCCAGCAGGGTACCCGGCTGCCACCGTGGCCTGCAGCCGGGCGGGGAGCTGGGCCTGGGGACATTAAACATGGAATCAGACTGCAGGCCCCATGGGAGAGGCCCAGCAGGTGACCATCCTCACCTCACCTCCTGACCTCCCCTTATCTGCCCTCGGGGCAAAATGCTTTTCTCTCTGCTACCGTCTGAGCCACCGGGTGCTGCTGCGGCCCCTGCTCCACCCTGCCCTAAGCAAGCCCCTTCCTCCAGGTCATTGTGGGGTGACCAAGCCTCCCAAATCTGATCCACTAGCCCCCTCCCATCGCAGCCTAGCTCCCACCCACCCTCCGCTGCTCTCCCAGCTGGACACCCTCTGGCCTTGTGCTCTGCCCTGCCAGACTGGGCAGCACAAGGGATGGACCTGGCTGGCTGGGCACAGAGTTAGTGGCCAGATCCGGGACCCCCGTGGAGCTTGGCCAGTCCAGCTGTCTGAGGCTCCTGGCATTCCTGGCACCTGCAGTCCTTCTAAACACCCTGCCACACCTGGACACCCCTTCGACCGGTGACCTTCAGTTCCCACCTGCAGCCACCCCCCAATTGCAGACCTGCGTCCCCCACCCGCAGCTTTGGGCATCTTCCTGAACTTTTAACACTCCCCCACTATCCCAGCCCTGGGCTCCCCACATACAGAGCTCTGCCGGTGCCCCTCACTGCTAACCTGCAGCCCCCCGCTATCCCAGTCCTGGGCTCCCGCCACAGCTCTGCCGGTGCCCCTCACTCCTGACTTGCAGTGCTGCCCCAATTCCAATAATTTTCTCTTGAACAAAACCCAACAACTTGTGCGATATTGGACAACAGCTTTCATGGCATGACCAGCTCCTCCTAATGGGCGGCCATGGCTGAAACCGCCAAACTCATTCCATTGGTGACATGAAAGCAGGGCTGGATCCCTGTCCTGCAAAGCGGGCATGCCATTAGCCCTGACAGCTCGGCAGAGGCACAGTCCTGGCTCCTATTTCAGTGCCTGCTGGGCCTGCACCATCTGTACTGACGCCCCCGCCAGGGTTTATCTTTGCTCGCTTGCTTTCCTTTCCTGCCTGCGGAGGTAGGGCCTGTTCCTGCCGGCTAATCCGCGGTGGGATTTGGGCCAAGGGGGAGGAGAGAGCCGGCCCAGTGAATCCCTCACCTTTCCCCCAGCCTTGGAGTTGTTTTCATGCACAGAGCTGGCTACGAGAGCCTGCGTTGCTTAGTAGGTCTCCCTGCAGCCGCCCTCCCCGACTCGCCCCGCTGCCTCGGTGCAGAGAGACACACAGAGAAATTATCGACTCGTAAAAGCTGATTAAAGCCAGCTCAGTTTACAACTCCAGCATCCCAGCTGGCTCTTAAGGAAGGCGAGAGGTTAATTCTCATTGACTGGAGACACTGAAAGAGCGCAGGAGCAGGGCAAAGAGACCCCCTAATGGACGGGGGGCGGTGGTGGTGACCTGCTCATTCGGAGTAAGGCAAAAAGTTGCTCCAATAATTACTCCAGTTCAACGAAGTGTAAACTGCACCCTCCTTGCCCAGCACATCCGTGCCCATCTGCACCTAGGGTGGG
Source organism: Platysternon megacephalum (assembly GCA_003942145.1). NCBI lineage: Eukaryota > Metazoa > Chordata > Testudines > Platysternidae > Platysternon > Platysternon megacephalum. The sequence continues at coordinate 139,568 of QXTE01000361.1, read as the reverse complement.
TGGCTTTCAGAGCCGGGGGGGAGGGATAAAAGGAAGCAGCAATTCCCTCAGTGCCCCTCGTTAACAGCTCTCCGATGGCTGCTGATGTCAATCAGCGCAGCCACACAGATCCCCAGTGGGTACCACCCGGAGGCGGCAGCAGAGGCAGGTAGAGGAGTGAAAATTGGAAACACCACCCTGAGTCCCAAACTGGGATTTCCAGAGGAAAGTGAAAGTCAATAGGACCCGTGCTCCTAAATCCCTCAGGCAACAGGATTTGGGCTCCTAAGTCACAGATGCTTTTGGGAATCCCACCTGACAACTGCCCGATCCAGTTGTCATGGACAGCGGCGAGGGCAGCGCGAGTTAAAGGAGTTAAACCAGAGACGTACAAGCAACGCCCAGCTCCCGTGGAAGCGACTGCGTGGGGACAATCCCGCCGCACACCATGCTTAATAATGCTTGTCCGGACCGTGTTAGAGCTGCCGCCCCCAGCATGCCCTGGCATGGGCATTGCATCAACGCACACGCTGTTGGAAACGCAGTGTGCGGTTACATTCTGGCAGCCCCGTGCAACGAGCGCCTGATCTAGTCTCCAAAGAGATCAGGTGGCTGCAATTTCCTCCACTCCCCATTTCTCAATCCTGCAACACTGCTCAACATCCTTTGCTCAGCACATACACCTGGGTGTTATGATAACCAGCTTCCCAATAGGGGGCACTGTTGGGTGATTACGTAGAGGGTCGGCGAGACCTCTCCATTCAGTATGGGCTTGCCGGGAGCGGACACTGTAGGTGGAGGAAGGACTAAAGCCTGAATTTTGCTCTGGCTTGCCTCTCTCTCCATGCTGGAGTCCAGAACAGCTGGGAACACCGCACATCGCGATGCAGCCCGGTTGCAGTGTATCACAGAACCACGGGCCTGCAAAAACCTTAGTAGCCGAGTCCACTTCCCAGCCTGTGCACAAAACACACCCCCAAGGCAGGTCTCCAAAGTCCCCAGGGCTGGAACGTCCCCAGCCCAGCACCCCAAGCGTCATCCTAGTTGTACCCACAAGTATTGTGTGAAATAATTCCTCCCCCTCAGTTTATGCCCTGCAGAGAGTAGTGGCCTGTCGCAAAGAGTCTGTGGAGCTGAACTTTTAATTTTGCCGGCTAGATCTGTCCCAGGACTCGGCTCCTTTCTCAGCTCCCCAGGCGGCCCCACCACCATGCTTCCCTTGAAATCAGCTTCCGTTTGCTGCCCGTGCGCCTAACCCTGCCGGGCGCCTTTGTGTGGTTTCATTCTCCTCGCTTCCTCCCAGCTCGCCTTGATCGACGTGTGGGTCACTCCCAGTCCATTAGCAAAGATGTAATTCGAGGCCGGGCTGAGCCCATCACCATGGCCACCCATCTCCCAGACAACACGGGGCTGGGCTGGGACGGTGGTTGACCCGCTTTCCAGCCCATCTGACAGCGCCCCACCCTGAGACCATCTGAATTAATGTTTCAGTTCAAGTTTTCCTGAGAAATAAAGGGCTGGGCTCTGCACTCGGGCACCCCGGCGTAAGCCAGCAGGAACGCTGCTGGAGTCAGCAGGGCCACATGGGATCAGGTACATACAGCGTGAAATGAAATTCACCAAGGGCCGGCACACGCCCTGTCGGCCACCGAAATCAGCAAAACAGGGACACAGGTGCCACCCAGGCCTGGCGAGGGGCGGATCTCACCCTGTCTGCACCATGCTAGCACAACAGCAGTATCACAAACGGGGGCATGCAGTGTCCTGCTTCCTCAGCCAAGGGCCCAGGGCAGGAAACAAAGCTCTGGGCCCTAGCAGCACAGAGTGGGGGCAACGAGGAGCCACGGCTGTACAGATCGCAGGCATTTGCACAGATTTGCACACCCGCCCAGTGGTACCGAGTGGCGAAGGGCCCAGCTGAGCCAGCGGGCATGCGGGCATCATTACGGGATCTCATTTGCAATGGGGCTGTGGGCTGGCCTCCACCAGCAAGTGAATGCCGAGTTATTCCTTGAGTGTTCCCATTAACTCCACCCCGTCCACACACACAAACCCCACGTGGGCAGAGTGGCAGCAATCCCAGGACTGCACTGGCATGGCTGGGGTACAGCGACCGTCCCTCCTGCTCCTTCTAGTGCAGATGCAGGCTAGCGCCATGGCACAACTGCTAAGGGCTGCAAACTCTCAAAGCCTTCCCACAATCCTCTAGGACTCCCACCCCGGCCATCCACCTGCTCCTTGTCCACACAGCACCTGCCCGCTCTGCTCAGGCCCAGCTGAGTCCCACATGGCTTCCAGCACCAGCAGCAGGATGGGAGGGGCCCAAAGGGAAAACCCCTCCATGGGAGAGAAGAGGCAGAGGCTGAATTTGCATAGGACTCTCCCTGGGCTGCAGCCTATTGTCTATGGTAGCACTTAGCAGCACCAACCCACGTCGGGGTCCCGTTGGGCCAGGCCCTGTCTAACACAGCGAGAGAAACTCTGCCCTGAAGAGCTCATGGTCTCAAGAGCTGAGGAGCAAGAGGGGAAACCGAGGTACAGAGCAGGCAGTGACTTGGCAAAGGTCGCAGAGGTGGGAACAGAAGCCAGGTCTCAATGAGTCCTAGTGCAGTGCCTTGCCCGCTAGGCAACGTTGCCACCTGCAGAGTCTCCCCAGCTGGCAAGTGGCAGAGACACCCAGGACACAGGTGCCCATGCAGCGTTCACCCAGTGACTGGTCAGAGGCACCCATGATGACCACAACTTGCTTGTACAAACCCTGGCCCTGCTGAAACTTGCCACCCACTCACATCCCTCCTCTTTCCAGCTCAACCCCCACCCCAGCAGCAGGCCGCCTGGCATGGGGTCCAACACCCCTGAGGCAAGCGCAAAAGGCCATGTACATCTGGACAGGGCCCAGGTATCTGAGCAAGCGCAGAGCCAGTGAGCAGATCCCCCAAATGGACGGGGGCGGGGGAGTGTCCCAGCCCATACAGGCACCAACACCAGCGGGTGGCTTAATTTGCAACAGCGAGCCCTGCTCCGGGGGCTCTGCACCTGCTCCGGGGCTCTGCACCTGTCCCCTCCTTTGCCAGCTCCAATCCTTCACGCCTGCTTTCTGCATTCGCCCCGGCTGGGGTTTACAGAAAAACCCGCCCCGCCAACTCCCCCAAGGCCCGGGCCATTCTGTGTTGCAGGGACGAGAAGGAAGGGCAGGGGAGCAGAAGCGCTCACTGTGCACCCTGTGTTGAAACAGCAGCTGCCACATCCTGCCAGTTCACCCTTCAACTGCGAACTGGGCCTGTGCCCCCTTCTACAGGGCGCTGTGGGGCCAGGCACAGGGCTCCCCTCTAGGACTATCTCAGCTGCGGCCCCACAGACGCCACTAGCCACGTGCTCCAAACCCTAGCCATCTGGCACGGGGGAGTCCAACAGCCCTGTGCCACCACATGGGCAGAGGAGAGACTAGCCAGAAGAACCACGTCACCCCTCCCCCCTTCCGAGGGAGCCTGCTCATGGGACATCACCAGGTCCTAGGTGCCAAGACCAGCCTGGGCTCGCCGCATTGCCACCCACTGTCTGGTCTGCCAGCCACAGCGCTCGACTTGAGGAATGGTGGGAAAGTTCCCTGTGCCGCAATGCAATTCCCCCGCCCAGCTGGAGATGCCGCGTGGCACCACCCACAGCACCAAGCGTATCTCATTGGCACCAGAGGAACTGACCAGAATCCATTCCAGCAAGGTACCATGATACTGGCCAGGATTTCCCTGTGCCCCAAGGGCACATGTTGGCTTAGGAAGGGGGTGGACACAGGGGATTGATGGATGTGCTAATGGCCCCGAGGTTAAAGAGGGGAAGGACCGGACCTGGATTGCTGAGCTCCTGGAACGGACTCTGGTGCAGCCCCTGGGAGGGGAAGAACTGGACCTGGATTCCCATGCCCCTGGAATGGACTCTGGACACAGCTGCTGCAGTGACCCCAAAGCACAAGACACAGGACCCCCAGCTTCAGGTTCAAGAAGGAAGGAGACAGTGTCTTACCTTTAAAGGAGAGCTGCACCCTCGGCGTGGCAAAGACGTAGTCCTTGGCATGGGCCGCCCGCCAGCCCAGCGTGAGCAGGGTGACCCAGAGGACGACGCCAAGGAGGGGCATGGTGGGGTGGGTATAAGTCCAGGCAGAGTCCTTGGGAAGCCTAGCGGGCAAGAGAAAGCAGTGTTACTTGGGGGGCTAACGGAGTAGCCCGCCCACTGCTGGGACGTGGTTCTCATGCCATCCGCCTCTCCTATGGTTAGCACCATCCACAGACACACCCCAGACTACTGCCAGGGCCACACCCAGCTCACACATACCTCCCAGGCTCCTTCCCACATAGTTCCCCCGGCATCAGAAGATGGATGAGAACTTGGGGGAAGAGGGGGGAGGGGGGAGTGAGCCAGTCTAGGAGTCCATAAACCCCACAGGTCTGGCGGTCGGCACAAGCCCTACTGACTGTTCCTCAGATCCTGCGGTGGGGAGATGGGGCCCCAAGTCTTAAGGCCACCGCTGGAGTAATTCGCCAGCCCCTGCCCAGTTCCCAGGTAGCACTGATCGGGGGGGGCGGGGGGGGCGGGGAAAGAGAGCTAGAAGCTGGGGAGACAGATTCTGGGGAGGTGGGGCAGCCTCCCATGAGGGCTTGAGCAGACCAGACAGGACACACTGTCATTCCTTTCCACATCTCTTGCCGTCTGGCCAGGGGCGGCTCTATGTTTTTTGCCGCCCCAAGCACGGCAGTCAGGCGGCCTTCAGCAGCATGCCTGCGGGCGGTCCGCGGTCACGCGGATTCGGCGGCGTTTCTGCGGGTGATCTGCCGGTCCCGCGCCTTCGGCGTACCCGCCGCCGAATTGCCGCCAAAACCGCAAGACCAGCAGACCTCCCGCAGGCAAGCCGCCGAAGGCCACCTGACATCCTCCCTCCCAGCAACCGGCAGGCCCCCCCCACAGCTTGCCGCCCCAGGCACGCGCTTGCTGCGCTGGTGCCTGGAGCCGCCCCTGCGTCTGGCCCATATAGAGGAGCCCGGGCAGTTGGCTCTTTTGTATCTTTCCCATCATTTTGCCAGGTCCCCGCTTATAAAAGCGACCCATCAAACCCAGCTCTGCTCTGACCAGCCAGTCCCACCCCCACCAGTTTGCAAACTATCCACCAGCCGCTCATTGAACGTGGGGCTAAGGGGAGGCAGGCGAATGGGGCAGGCCCAAAGGCTTGCCCCATCACCAGGTGCTTTTCAGGAAGGGGTCCCCAGTCTCTGCAGGACAGCGGACTCCGCCAAGCAAGCCAGCATCCCCGGGTGCAGCACCGCTGTAATTAACCAGCTCACAGGCTGGCCTCATTTGCCAAAGCAAATGGGGTTTGACTGAGGGGCAGTAATCCAAGCGGCTGGTTCAGGACTGAACAGCCCCCTCCTGGCCCGATCCCATGGCAGTCACGGAGGGACCTGGCCGGCCCACCAGCTGGCAGCTGCTGGCCCGGATCCTGATTGTTCCCTCCCCTTCACATCCCCCACCAAGCAAAGAACCGTGCAAACCAGGGAGCGGAGGGGAAATCTGGACTTCATTATTTACAGAACAAAAAGAGACAAAAGGCACTTTGGAAGAAAAAAAAAAAAGGTCCGTATGTGCCAGATTGGCTGGGCGCCGCGGGGATATGGCAACACCATGAAGGGGAGAGCCGGGGGCCCTGCAGGAACCACCAGGCTCACATGGGATGTGGCTCCCAGGGGTTGTGGGGGGAATTGAAGCTGACCTATCTTAACGTGGCAGTGACAGGATTTTAAATCCAGATAGGACCCTAGTGACCGGCCAGGGCTCCTCCCCTGTTAGTCCTGTGCTGAGCTGAGCCGAGCCAGCAACGGGCGTTAGCAAGACGCCCAGTCTGGATTTCAGGTGACGGAGACTCCCCGCAAACCCCTCGGTCCACTGGCTAATTACCCTGTCAGCAAAGCCACTTACTGCCTCTTGGAATCGGTCGAACGTCACCTACCAGTGCTGGGTCTTTGATATCTGTGCTCGAAGAGAGCCGCCTGCTACCAGAGATCTCCTCCCCGGCACGGTGCTCACAGCCCGTGCTCAGTCTTGCCCTTCTAGCTTGACCTACCCCAATCCTCACGCACAGCCTCTGAACATGGCAACCTATCTGCTAGAAAGGAGGCAGTGCAGTCCAGTGAGCAGGGCACAGGCTGGGCAGTCAGAACTCTAGTCCTGGCTCTGCCATGCACCTTCTGCGTGTGTCATGCTTTGCCTCAGTTTCCCCTTCTGCGTAGCGGGGATAAAGGGACTGACCCTCTCTTTGCAAAGTGCTTTAAGATCACTATCTAGCTGGGCCCCCCGTCACTGTAGTGACGGGACCCCTCACAATCTGTAGTGTATTTCTCCTCACACACCCCTAGGGGGCCGAGCTGTTATCCCTGTTATTGGGCAGGTGGGGAACCGAGGCACAGAGAGACCAGGTGACTCACCCATGGTCACAACGGGAGTCTGTTGCAGTGCAGGGATTTGAACCCAGGTCATAGAATCATAGAATCTCAGGGTTGGAAGGGACCTCAGGAGGTCATCTAGTCCAACCCCCTGCTCAAAGCAGGACCAAACCCAACTAAATCAGCCCAGCCAGGGCTTTGTCAAGCCTGACCTTAAAAACCTCTAAGGAAGGAGATTCCACTACCTCCCTAGGTAACCCATTCCAGTTCTTCACCACCCTACTAGTGAAAAAGTTTTTCCTAATGTCCAACCTAAACCTCCCCCTCTGCAACTTGAGACCATTACTCCTTGTTCTGTCATCTTCTATCACTGAGAACAGTCTAGATCCATCCTCTTTGGAACCCCCTTTCAGGTAGTTGAAAGCAGCTATCAAATCGCCCCTCATTCTTCTCTTCTGCAGACTAAACAATCCCAGTTCCCTCAGCCTCTCCTCGTAAGTCATGTGCTCCAGCCCCCTAATCATTTTTGTTGCCCTCCGCTGGACTCTCTCCAATTTATCCACATCCTTCTTGTAGTGTGGGGCCCAAAACTGGACACAGTACTCCAAATGAGGCCTCACCAGTGCTGAGTAGAGGGGAATGATCACATCCCTCGATCTGCTGGAAATGCCCCTACTTATACAACCCAAAATGCCATTAGCCTTCTTGGCAACAAGGGCACACTGTTGACTCATATTCAGCTTTTCGTCCACCGTAACCCCTAGGTCCTTTTCTGCAGAACTGCTGCCCAGCCATTCGGTCCCTAGTCTATAGCAGTGCATGGGATTCTTTCGTCCTAAATGCAGGACTCTGCACTTGTCCTTGTTGAACCTCATCATATTTCTTTTGGCCCAATCCTCTAATTTGTCTAGGTCCCTCTGTATCCTATCCCTACCCTCCAGCGTATCAACCACTCCTCCCAGTTTAGTGTCATCTGCAAACTTGCTAAGGGTGCAGTCCACACCATCTTCCAGATCGTTAATGAAGATATTGAATAAAACCGGCCCCAGCACCGACCCTTGGGGCACTCCACTTGATACCGGCTGCCAACTAGACAAGGAACCATTGATCACTACCCGTTGAGCCCGACCATCTAGCCAGTTTTCTATCCACCTTACCGTCCATTCATCCAGCCCATACTTCTTTAACTTGCTGGCAAGAATACTGTGGGAGACTGTATCAAAAGCTTTGCTAAAGTCCAGAAATAGCACATCCACTGCTTTCCCCTCATCCACAGAGCCGGTTATCTTATCATAGAAGGCAATTAGGTTAGTCAGGCATGACTTGCCCTTGGTGAATCCATGCTGACTGTTCCTGATCACTTTCCCCTCCTTTAAGTGGTTCAGGATTGATTCCTTGAGGACCTGTTCCATGATTTTTCCAGGGACTGAGGTGAGACTAACTGGCCTGTAGTTCCCTGGATCTTCCTTCTTCCCTTTTTTAAAGATGGGCACTACATTAGCTTTTTTCCAGTCGTCCGGGACCTCCCCCGATCGCCATGATTTTTCAAAGATAATGGCCAATAGGTCTCCCAAGTCCTATGCTACTGCCCTACCCACTAGGCCTCCCTGCTTTGGCAAGCGGATGGAAGGAGGTGGGAGGGGCTCTCTAACAGGGTCGCTGCCTCCAGAGCACCCCCTCATGGCGGGGGGGGAGGGGCGGTTCCTGAAACATCCCTGCCTCAGTTTCCCCTCAGTGACTCAGGCCTTCAGCTAAGCCCACCTTTTCCAAGGTGTGAGTCCAAAACCAAACACAAAACACAGAGTCTTGCCAGGCTCCCCTCTCTCTCTCCCCTCAGCCCCACAGGCTTCTTTGGGCTGCCTCCTGCCCCTTCCTCAGCAGCTGCCCCCTTCTCCCCTCTTACTTTCCATCTCCCCCAGTAGCCAGCCCAATCCCTCATCTAGTCCAGGGGGCCTGACTGGGTCACATGACCATCTTCATCTCCCTCTCGCCCACGGGGAGGCATAGTGGCACAGCTGGGCCGAGACCCACTGCCCCTTCAAGGACCAGCTGCATCCGTCTTCTGGATGGATCCCTGCTGAACGGAGCCAGTCGGTGAGAGAGGTGCTTGGCAAGGTGTCCTGGACAAGCAGGGTGGATCTGGTCTCGTTTGGGATAAGCAACAACAAAAAGGAACAGCCCGTTGGCACCAAACAAGTTGGGTCGGATCGGAGCTGCCCCAAGAGCAAGCGCGCTGGCCCGCCCCCAAATCCTCCAGCCGGAGCATCCACAGTGGGCAGGAGAGGACTAGCTTGGGGATGAGAGGAACTGACTGATCACTTGGCAGGCTCCTCACTGCAGTCTGGCCAAGACCCTGTGCTCAGTCAGGAGTCAGGCCCCAATCAATCAGGAGATTGGCCTAAAAATCATGAGATTTAAGCCAATAAGAAACCGAGGTTCTTCCCCTTTGCCTTCTGATTTCTGAGCTGTTATGGTCACCCTCAGGTCACATTTTCCAACTTTTCTCCACAACCAGCAGGGCCAGAAACTTCCTTCTTCCCAATCTAAGAGGGAGGCTCTCAAACGCTCACATGAATCCAGGAGCTGCAGCTTTATGGACCCCAAATTCCAGGACATTTGCCGTAAATGCGCTGGAGGTGGCGACACTGCCGGTGTCTGGGGATATCTGCTTTGCCAAGGGGGAGGGAAAGCGGGTTCATTTCACAGCTCTGTGCTCTTCAGGTACCAGGTTATTCATTCTTCCTGGCTCAGGGACAGATCCAGCCATCTCCCTCCCACCACAGATGGGCCACATGCCGCATGGGGAAATTGATGGTGGCAAAGCACCGTTGACGGAGGTAAGGGTGGAGAGATGGGGGTCTCAGACACTTGCCCAAGGGCCTTGTCTCCACTAGGGTATTTGTTGGTCAATCAGCCCAGCTGAGCCAGGTGGATGAGGCCAGCAAGCGTGCGTGGGGGAGGCGGAGTACCACAAATCATTACATGTGCCTGCACGAAACCCTCTTGGGCCACGGGATCACATGCGCTGGTGCTCATCCCCCACTGGGCAGCCACAGGTCCCCATCTTTGCCAGTCCAGAGGCTGGTACAGCCCTGCCCAGGAGCTCTGGCTCTGCAGCAGGTCTCACGTTGCGCTCTGGAGGGCCCCGGTTCAAGCCCCAGGATGTGGCCATTGCACTATTTGTCTGAGGCTCTGATGTCTGGGACAGGTGCTGGGGGCAGCAGGGCAGGGAGATGGCAGGCAAGCTGGCTGCGAGGGACGGAACATGCCCTGATACTGCTCCTGGGGCAGCGGGGGCCAGAGAGGCCTTCAGTGCTGCCCCCTGTGCCCAAGGAGCAAACTGCAGGGAGCTGACTGGAGGAGACTTGCATCCGAAGAAGTGGGTATTCACCCACGAAAGCTCATGCTGCAAAACGTCTGTTAGTCTATAAGGTGCCACAGGATTCTTTGCTGCTTTTACAGATCCAGACTAACACGGCTACCCCTCTGATACTGTCTAAATCAGTGGTCCCCAACTTTTTTCTTCTGGCGGGCGCCAAAAAACAAAAACACCCCGAGCGCTGCCGGCGGAGCAAAAAAAAAAAAAACCCCGAGGGCTACGCGGGCGCACTTACACCCCCCAGCGGGAACCGCGTTGGGGACCCCTGGTCTAAATGGTGGAAACTAACTTTGGGGATTTGATAGGAAAATCCCTCAAATTAGTCAGACGAATGGCTGGAAGGATGTTAGGCTGAGCCCCTGGGAATACAGAGCTTCTTTCAACTGTGGGCAATGCCCCACCATCACAGGAATCACAGCTTCCCCCAGTCACTACTGTAGTGCTATTGCCTTTGGAGTTCGTAAATATTTGTCTTATCAATCTATTTCCCCTCTCAGGCACACACAGCTCTCTCTCTGGAGCCTATTGTACTCTCGCTCATTTCCATGTCAGCGTCTCCCGGCTGAGACTCTGCACTTAGCACAATGCCATGTGTTTTGGAGCCGGGACGTCTAAAAACCAAATTACCCTGCGATATAAAAGCTACAGTCGGCTGCAGTTAAATAAACCCCCCTGCCGGCTTTGGGAAATAGTTCTGGCAGATCCTGCTATTGCATTTGGATGGAGCTGTGTGCGCGTCAGAGGGGGAGTGAGATGGCAAACAAAGGAAAAGGGGAAAGAGGAGAAAAGGAGGAGAAAGACGAGAATGGAAAGAAGGGAGGAGGAGGAGGAAAGAAAGAGAGATTGGTAAAAGGAATGAGAAAGGAAAACAGGGTCCAAAGCTGGGAGGAAAACAAATGCAGAGAGAACAGAGGGAATAGACCGATCTCCAAGTGCATCTTAGTGTTGCGATTCTTCTCTCCAATGTCGCTCACACTCAGATGTGGAAACTCAACTGCTCTGGACAGATTTGTTTCTCAACAAGAACCAGCCACCCTCCACTCCTGGCGCAGGCGGGCAAGGCCAAACTCTGAGGCTGTGCATTCTAGGTTATTTTTATTTCATTATAAACAGCACAGCTATTTTCCCTGTCCCCAAAATAAATCAAATAAAGATTAGCCGAAACGTTTGGGAGCCGAGGCAATTGGGCAGAAAGGGAAAGATCTCCTCAGCTCTGCTGCTGAAATGCCCATTCGGAGGGGGTGGGAGTGGCTGGCCTGCCGCCGTGCCTGGCTCTCTGTGTGCGTGTGTTCAAGAAAGGGGCTCAGAGAGCAGGAAGTGTTCTGGGAGAAAAAGAAAGCCGCAGGCTCAGGAGTCAAAAGGGACTTCTTAAGAACTCCGTGACTAAGACATGCACACGATGACATCAGCAAAACGCTGCAGCCCCTCAGACTGGACAGATAACTTCCCCCTACATAACTCCTCCGCAGCCACATTTAACCCTCCGTTGCCCTCCTTACGCCCCGTCCTCTCCCAGGAGGGGTCTCTCTGTGCGGCTCTGGTCCTTGGGGTGGGGATACGGGATATTCCTCTCTCTTTTCAGCTGCGTGACCTGTGCTGGGAGGGGGTAGCCTTGGAGTCTGACAGTGGGTCAAGGCTGGGAGAAGGTTGGGGGAACAGGACTTCCTCTTAGTACCCCCCCTCTCAGGAGAGCATCGCCATTCTAGCCCCATGTGCATGGCGCTTGGACCAGTCAGGTAAAAGAAGGGCTGCCACTGTGTTAGATCATTTCCAAGGGCTGACAGCCTGGGGGCATTTAGGAGACCAGGCCAGGTGGGCATCTTAGGTTGGGTGGGTCAGCGGGGTCACCTGGGTAGCCTCTGACTAAGGCACCTGTCCTGGGTTTGATGCTGTGCCCTTATACCTGAGACATCTGCTGTCCTGGTGCACCCTTTGCTCCTGGTGGAGAGGAATTGGGCAGGCAAGCTGCATGTGGCCCCCTCTGCTGATGCCCCCCAGCATCCTAACAGCATGGGCTGGCAGCGGGGGGACGGGGAGCTGTATTTCTGAAGAGGAAGCGCCCTGAGCCTGAATGACGAGGGGAATGTTGGCGGCTCCCCACTAGCACTCTGATCTGTGCCCCCGCTGACCCACCCTCTGCCACTCCCCACCACAGCCATGCTCCCAGGGAGTTCACGGCACTCCGTGCCCTGCAGGGTGGCACTGGCAGGAGCTGGGGCTGCCATGTGACTCCTGACTATTCCCCCAAGGTGAGATCGGCCTCCCTCCCTACCTGGTCGGGAGGAGAAAGACACACACCCCCATTGCAGAGGGAGAAGGCAGAGTGAAGGGGGCGGGGCTGGTGTTGAAAACTGCCAGGATGAGCCAGGGCCCAACGATGAGCAGACATGGCAGTAAGCCAGGAAGGTCCCCAAACCTGGACCCCCAGGAGCATTCTGCCCATCTCCAGGGTTACCCCTGCCACGTTCTCAAACCAGCCATCTTGGGGCATCCACCACACCCCAGGGTGCAGCACTGCTTTCTCCCCAATACACCACCCCCTGCCCCGGTGTTCTGCCCACCCAGACATGAGCTGTCACCGCAGCCAACCCCTCAGCCCTCCAGCAGGACACAGCCGAGCTGCCCTCCCCACCCCTCAGCTCATTAACAGTCTCCCGGCACTCTGGGTCTGGGCACGCTGGCTCCTGTGGGGTCAGACTCCCAAGGGCCTGCTCCTCCGTGCCCCATTGGCAGGTCCCTCTTTCCTCTCTGGGTCCCTTCTTTCCATCTTTCAGCCCTCTGGCTCTTCCCTCACTCCATGCTTCCCTCCAGGCAGATCCACCTCTCCCATGGATTTGGGAGCCTCCCTACCCAACATCCATTCTCTACGAGCCCCATGACTCAGGGACAACCAGGTCACAGGCCATCCAGAGACGGACGAGGAGAGAGGTCCCTGCATGGGAGAAGGCGAAACAGGTTTTAACTGAGGCTGCTGCACAAAGAAAGGAAGGGGCAGGAATTGGGGGATGCTGAAATAAATGCCAGCAGCTGTTACTAACCCAAACAAGAGACGTCCCCCATCCCAGGGCCTGGCTCCATAGTGTCCACACAGCCACCTGATGCTCTGGCCCAAGGGCCCCAGCCCAAGCAACCCGCGCCAGCTGTTGGCAGGAGCAGGGAAGTCTCCGGCTGCACTGGGGCCTCAGAGATCTGAGCCACAGCAAAGGAGAACAAGGGGTTGGGGGTTTTGTCCTGTCTAACAAATTGACGCAATTAGCCGGGGCGGCCGCAGCTCCCCGGGCACGGGAATGTCTCCCACTAATTATACAGCAGTTGTGTTTTCATTGGGGAAATGAAAGCCAGAGCGAAAACAAACAGGCCGATGTGGGAGTGAGGCTGGCAGCAGAACCTTGAAGAGCTCCTCTCCTCCCTGTCTGACAACACAGGCTGTAGGAAGATGATGGAGGTGGGGGACTGGCTAACCCTCCCCTACCGCCCCACCAGGGGCAGAGAAGGGGACACACCGCTGTCCCTAGGCCCAGAACTTGGGAGAAGAATTCAAACAAGGGGAAGAGGAGGGGAGCAGGGGAAGGAGAGAAGGGAGAATGGACGACAAATGCAGGGAACTCAAAAGCTGAAAGAGCAGCGAGATCGCTCAGACCCAGGGGTTTCGCCCACCTCTGCGCTGGGTCACCCCAGGACCAAAGCAAAGGCCCTGAAGCAGCTGAGAGCAGAACCCTGGGGCAGGGTCAAGGGGGCTGGGCAAATCGGCCTGGAAAGGGGACAGAGGAACAAACCCCCTAAAGGTGCAAGCCGGGCTGGGGTTTGGAGGTAGCCCCTTCCTGGCACCAGTAGGAGACTTCGGAAAGGGAGACGGACTTTCCTGAGCTGCAGGGGCTGCGGGTGGCTTCCCAGAGCCCTGCCCCGTCAGGGCGCTGCGGGGAATCAGGCCAGCCCTGGCACGCCATCCGTTTCCTTTTCCCACGCGGATCTGCCGTCCCACCCGACTCCCTCCCCGGCCAAGGGCAGCTCCCGCTCGCCAGCCGCACGCCCGGAGGGCCAGAACCGCTGAGCTGCCCCGGGGCGCCGGCGGACTCGGCAGGTCTATCTGCCCCCACGGCTTTTTCGGCTGCTGGAGCTTCCCCGAGCCCTGCTAGCCCCTAGGAAGTCAGGACCCCTTTCCCCTCCTCTGCCCCCCGGGCGCGAGACAAAACGATCCGACCCGAAGACTTGCGCTGCTCGGGGGAGTTCAAACCAGCCCGAAGTTTGTTGGGAGCAGCGCTCGCCTGGATCTCTGCCTTCCCACCCCCCCAGCCCCGTCTCGGGACGGGAGGTCCCTGCCGGGGCCCGATCCCTGCCGAACCTCCGGAGGTGCAGCCCAACGGGCCTCAGGGCCCTCGCGTCGCAACAGGGGAGGATGTTCCGCAGTCACAGCCGGCGCGAAAGCCTTGGCGGAGTTGTGGAGCACGCTGGGCAGGGGACCGAGCCCCTGGGACTGGGGCTCGCACCCTGCTCCGCGCCGGATACGTACCTCTTCGGACGGCTCCGGGGCTCGAGCCCCCCGACGGGGCAGCGAGGACGCGCGGGGCTCCCAGCCGCTGCGAGCTGCGGGCGTGGAGCCGGCACCGATCCAGGGGCAGCCCCAGCCCGGAGGGGAGCGGGACCCTAGCGCCAGCCCAAGCGCATCTCAGCAGGGTGCCCTGCGGCACAGTCCCCGCGCCATTCCCGTACGCCCCCCGCTGCGGGGTGCCGGCGATCAGGGGCGAGCCGGCTCTGCCCCCAGGGCCATAGGCTCCCCGAGCCGAGCTGCGCTGCCTTCCCCTGGCAGCTCCGTGCGCGGAGCGCTGGCTGCTGGCGAGGCGAGCAGAACTGCGCGCAGCGATGGCAGACTCCGGCCCCGTGCGCTCCCCGGCCCGCCTGGCTCCACAACTCGTACTGAGTCCGCGGCCCCGCCGCAGCCCATTGGCTTCTNCCCCCCCCCCCCCACCCCTTTCCACCTGTACCGCCCCTCCCCGCTGAAGCCGCTGGTGCCAGAGTCTCAGGAGGGCTTGGCAGAGGGAGCATTGCAGAGGAATGCTTGGAAGGGGATTGGTTTGGTCTCCTCCCCACCCCCGGATCAGTTTACATGCCCCCCCCAGCCCTGCCCAGCTCACCTCCAGCCTCACTCCTCCCCCTCCCCCCCAGCCCGGCCCGCTCCCCTGCTCCAGCCTTAGGGCCTGGCTTGGCTGGTGCAGACCTTAGAACAGCCCTTTCCAAACCTTTGGTACCTTTCCTCACTTCCCACCGATTCTTTGATGCCTGTTTTCTAGGGGGAGTGCCCAGAAAGGGGGGGGGGGGATGTCACCTAGCAAATCTAAATAAATAAAGCTAGTCCTTTGTCTGGCTTAGTTCTGCAGCCTATTGCACTGGAGCCTCCTGGCTCCCTGGGGTGGGTGGGGGAGAGAGAGAGGAGGAAGAGGAGTGTGAGTGACAGAGGGAGAGAGGGAGGGGAGGAAGGGGCCTTTGTGATATTGCAGAATCCAGCCAGCCAAATATCCTACAACAAAGAAAAACTCAGGCATAACTGACAGCAGCACCAAGCGTGTTCCCGTCATTATCTCAGCCCCCCACCCCCCTCCCTCCTTGCATCAGCTCCCCAAGACAAGATGGGTTAACCCTTCGGGGGAGGAGATTCGGAGCCATCGCCCACACCAGCCAGAAGGCAAGCTTCCCGGGAGATGCAGGGTGAACCCCCAATGCGGGGCTGGGGAAGTTGTTTGGAGTGGCAAGGCTTCAAGGCATCTCCAGCAAATTTCCGGAGCCCTGTCCTGCCTCAAAATTCAGCAGGTGGTGCTCTTTCCTCTGAACAAGTCCAATGCTGATCCACATTTCTTGGCAGACTCTGTGCTACTGGAAGCCACGTCTTTCTGATGAGGTGTCAAACGATGGCTGTTGATCTCTTCCTCCCCAGAGGTGGCTGCATGTCAGTGGTGGGTGGGGTGATTTGTGTGGCCACCAGAGCATCTGGGGATCATTTGGGGCGAAAGGTGTTCTGCAAACACCCAGGATTGTTTTCTGCACAGTAAGACTGAGCAACCTGCAGTCAGGACAAGACACAGGAGATTCCTGTGATTAATGAGGAGAGCTGGGGGCCTGGGTTGTCACAGTCATTCCTCTCGGAGTTATCCCATACGATCCCAAAGCCAGGCTCAGGTCTGGGGCTAAGCAAGGATGGTGCGTCTTTTCCCTGCTCCCTCCCGGCCTGTGCTTTGGGTGCATCTGTTTTGCAAACATGTGGCTCATTCATGAGACGATCCAGGGAGCGAAGGTACCACTGTTGTGAAGGAAATGTCCAAATCACTGGCAACGGCTGTCCTGGGGGGTAGGGCAACTCTGGGCCGTTATTTCCCCAGGAAAGAACTAAAGCAAATAAGAAAAGGTACACATCCAAAGCAAATTGATGCATGGCCCAGCGCTCAGTGTGTATTAGTGTGCTAGTATAGCTGTCGGCTAGGGGATGTGCTGCTTTAGCTTTAGTGATTCACCCCTAGAGGTCTGTGGTTCAATCCCACCCCCTGGTAACCAAGTGAAGAGCCCTTCCTTACACCATCCAAGTGACATATAAAGCTAGAGCTGCTGCCTTTTTGCAAGATGCTTTGGACAAAGGCAAGTCACTGAGCTCCGCACAGGGTAAGAGGGTGGAATTCCCTGGCCTGTGTCATGCAGGAGATCAGGCCAGGGGGTCAACAGCCTGTTCTGGCCTTGGGATCAATGAAGCTTATAAAGCAAGAAAATGAATGGGTGAGTGACCACACAGTACGTACCCTCTTCTCCTCCATCCTCAGGCACACGGCTGTGCTACAGACCAGATGCACCCCATCCTTAACTCCACCCTCCGGCACGCAGCCCTGGGCCCGATTCACTAGCTGTGGTTGGTGTTTGGTGCAGTCATTGGTTGTGGCCACAGACTGGGCTGGCCCTTTATGGGAATCCAGCTTGGCCCCCACCTCTGACTAGCAGGCTGCCTCCAGATGAGAGCTGGATGATTCCCCAGGTCCCCAGAAGAACCAGCATGAGCTCAGCTGAGCTGGAGAGCTGCAAGGAGTGCCTGGATCCCGGGAAAGAACCCAGTTCACGTATCAGCCTCTCAGGTGGGCTGCAGACAGCAGGTAGGACCCTGTATCAGGGGAAAGGATCCAGCTCTTTGCTGACACTTGGCATGTGGCCTGGGGAGTTGGGAAGTGCAAGGAGTAGAAAATTTCCTGCGGGCGTCCCTGGGGGGGTCAGGGCAAAGGGCTGAGAGAGTGGAGAGAAAAGCCTCCAGAAACTGTAGACAGGTGGGTTAGAGGAGCTACTTTATTTTGGCAGTTTGCCTAAGCATTTGGTTTAACCCATAAATTGTGTCGTGTGAGGCAAGGCCCTGACACAGACTCTGATGTGACATTGACCCTTCCTGAGCTGGCAAGTTAGCCCCCTGGATTGCTGCTGTAGTGGGAGAAGGCTGAGTAAAGGGGTGGGTGCAGAAGGGTAGTCAAGGAGGCAATGGAAGGCTGGTGTCTCTAGTAGGCAGGGCCGGCTCCAGGGTTTTTGCCGCCCCAAGCAGCAAAAAAAAAAAAAAAAAAAAAAAAAAACCCGCGATCGCGATCAGCTCTACAGCCGCCGCTTCAGTCTTCGGCGGCAATTCGGCGGCTGGTCCTTCGCTCCCAGCGGGACCAAGGGACCCGCCCCCGAAGACCCAGACTTGCCGCCCCAAAAACAGCTGGAGTGCTGCCCCTCTCCGTTGGCCGCCCCAAGCACCTGCTTGCTGGGCTGGTGCCTGGAGCCGGCCCTGCTAGTAGGGCAGAGTTAAGGTTGTGATGAGTAGCCAGTAGCTGTGGCAATGTGTGTTTGCGAGTGGAGGTGTAGGGCAGATGTACTGTTAAGTGGATTCACTTTTCATTGCTTTGCTTTTGTGGATTTGTGCTGTGTGTGTGTTAATCCTGACTACTTTACAACAGAGATTGTTCTCTATTAATTCTACAGGCTTTTTCTCAATGTTTCGTGACTCTGAGGGTGGACTTGTGGGGTTAGACGTGCAGTGGCTGAAAGAGAACGCTTTGTCTGCCAGCAGCCATGCATGAGTCCTTGTGTATTGGCAACTGCACATGACTCATGGGATGTTGCCTGACAAAACCTGACCGGTAATTGTACCACCTCATGGAGAAGATTTTTCTAAGTGCCTGGTTTTCTATCAGCCAGGTTTGTGTGCACAGAACATGGACTTCCAGTTAGAACATGAACAGTGGCTGAAAATGACTCAACAGCCAACGTTTTCTTTTAACAAACCGCTCCATCTTGCATCAGATCTTGCTGGGCTCGGCCTCCCCGCTACGTTTTGTGCAGACAGGTGAAGTTTTAAAAGAGAGATTGGTCAGCAATAAAAAGTAGGGCTGCTGAGGAAAAATTTCACCCCGAGCCCAAATTCAAACCCTTCCTATTAAAAATGTATGAAGAAAACCCAAGCAAAAATGATGGAGGATATTCAAAGGCATGAAAACTAACCCTGGATGACATTTCCCACCCAGCAGCTGCCTACATTTAGAGGAAAAATAGGAATTTGGAGCCCAGTCTCAGATGCAGCCCTCACTGGTGAGTTGCTACCAGGCACCTGCAATATGAAGGTGAGCTGTAGAGCTGGTTAATTACCATAGAGGTGCTGAAGCTCAGACATGATTAGGCCTACCCAGGGTTGAAAGGCTGTGGGACTCTTCCGAGCTCCAGCCACACCGTGAGCTCTGCCCTTGTGGGATGCCCCAATAAGCCGCCATGCACAGTAGATGGTGCAGATGTTTAAAATCTGGGCTCGGGGAGGAAAACGGTATCTTCCGCACACCACCCACATGCAAATGAGATGTCTCTCGGAGGGCGCAGATCTGGAACCTGCCCTCTCCTCTCTGCTGTGAGCCATGGGGCACTGAAATGATCAGCCCTGTGGTCAGTACTCGCTAACCAGGCAGTTCACACCTCTCCAAGCGGCTGTTCCGGGCTCTGCAGACCCTCGCTGCAGCAAGTACTCCCAGGTCTCATTTTTAATGTTTTCTTTGCACCCAGAACAACTAAAAACAAGACTTTTTATTCTACAGGAAAGCTGAGGTTCTGGAGAACAAGCCAGTAGGTTCAGAGAGTTGTTGGCATGGGGGATAGGT
The DNA here is from genome assembly GCA_003942145.1 of Platysternon megacephalum. Classification (NCBI taxonomy): domain Eukaryota; kingdom Metazoa; phylum Chordata; order Testudines; family Platysternidae; genus Platysternon; species Platysternon megacephalum. The sequence continues at coordinate 120,639 of QXTE01000361.1, read as the reverse complement.
GCATAGTGGCTGTCTCCAAACCCTGGGCTGTGTTATGGACAGGGAGGGAGCAGTATATGTATTGGTAAGTGGGTGTGAGTCTAAGGAAAGGAATCTCAGCTGGGGTAGCACCTCAAGGATGCTGGGAGATGCTGCTAGTCATCACGATTTAAGATCACCCAGACTCATTTCATAATCTGGCTCACCACAGTCACAGCTCCTCTCTTCCCCTGGAGATGGTCTTGCCAGCTGAGGGGCACGCCAGCAGGGGGCAGTGTGTGTGAAGTGCTGGTTGAATCCAGGGGATAGGCTCCAGCTGACTGGATGCACTGCTCAGTCTGAATCCTCCATGAGCAGCGTCTGGGCAATAGGGAGACGGCTTGGCTCCAGCACAATGGGAAATGAAACAAGAAGGAAGGAAGCTAATGCCCCCTCTCCTGGGAAATGCATTTTTAAACAATGCTGCTCTGATCTGTGGCTCCCCGGGCCGTCAGCTGGAGGTGCAGGTGCCAGCGAACCAGAGATGGCCTCTCTGCACCAAGGGGGCTATTGCAAATGAGCGCCCTACGAATGGGTTGATACCAGCATGGTCCCATGGAACTTCAGGCCACAGCAGAGCTTGTGGTGGGGGGACCTCATCTCGGGGTCACAGACCATCAGCAGTCACTTAGTCCCTGTGGAAGGGGAATTTAGGCTCATAGGACGAACGGGAAGCAGAGGTGAGTATGTGATGCGGGTTAAAGCACCAAACCAACGACAATGAAGGAAAGCCAGAACGTAGGTTGCTGGCTTTTTGTTCTCTTTGTACAGCACCTGGCACTATTGGGTCCTGGTTCGGGGCTCCTAGGTGCAACCACAATTGTTCATATGCAGAGGGAGTAACTGGCCTAGGTCAGTGGAATGAGGAGAGGCCAATGAAAGGGAAGAGTCCAGCAGTTCTGTACTCACCCTGTTATGTGCATGGAGCATATGGGTAGCCATGGAATTTTGCAGGATCACTTTATTACAGTGGGCTGAATTTTTTCAGTGAAAAAGGGGTCTCTTTTGCCAAAATGAGGGGGTTTTACAGACAATTTTTTTCTTTCTAAATCTTCCAGGTTCTTTTCAACCCTTTATTTTATTGGATATCTATATTTATATATAGATATATAGATATATTACAAAAAAACCACACACACACCTGGAAAGTCTCTACAAAAGAAAGTGGAAACACAACACTTTTTTCACTTATTTGAATTTCCTCCAGCAAATACTTCCCATTTTCCAGCCAGCTCCACAAGACAGAGTCCTTCATCCTGGAGGATCTAAGAGCACTTGAGCCATCCACCAGCTAAAACACAGCCACCTCTGGGGTAGAACATCCCCACCACTCTACCCCTTGCTGCGTCATTAAGTGAAGAATAACTTCTCCAGTTGAAACTCCAGGAGGAACGTTAAGTTGCAGAAGAATGGAATTACCTGCATCGGAATCGGAGTGGGACACTGGGACTAATTATGTTGCCACTGAATCTTTTAATGACCATGAGGGGGGCAGAGTATTAGGCTTACATTTTGTCTGTAAGATAGCCCGTGCGCTCTCGCAGAGTGCAGGGGGTACGTCTTCACAGAGAAGAGCGCCACCTACTGAATCACCAGGCTGCTTCTACACCAGCTGGTTTTTCCATAGAGCTGTCCTCTTCAGTCAAATTAAGCTGTACAGAGAGGACAATCTGGAAAATACCATAACCTCGATGCACAAAATCAGCACTACATCTTCCCCTTCGTTAGTATGTTCACTTTGTCCCGAAATAAGAGACTGCAGAAATATGTAATAGGGCGAGAGAGACAATCGGTGATATGAAAACATTCTGCAGAAGGAGAGATGAAAGAGGCCAGGCCTAGGAGGAGATATGAGCGAGGAATATGAAATGTTCAATGAGCTAAAGAAAGCCAGTCGTCTCTCCTGTTTACCTTTCCCCCTCACATCAGGATGTCCCCAGCAGGTGACTTTCTCAAAGAAAAGGAAGAGCTGGAGAGAATATCAATTAGCCCTTGTAGAAATTGTGGCCCATGTTTCATAGGCAGTGCGGCACAGAGGTGAGGATTATAACCAGGGAAGCTGAGCTACATGCATCTGCAGTCTGGCTGATTAAACGAAAGAGAAGGATCAGAACGTGCATGGCTCAGAGAAGATTACGTGATAACAGCAGCGGAGGGAAATGATATATCTTGCCATTCCTTTAAAAGTCAGCCTTCACCCAGTGTTCTGGGTCTTCATATTGAATCAGCTGCTGGTGTGATTCGGGGAGGACTGGTAACTTTTATGTCACCTCTGGGATGGTATTGCCTTAGAATGCTGCCCTGTGGCTGCATGGACCATAGGCGCCGACTCCATGGGTGCTCCAGCACCCACCAGTCACAGCTGTTTGTCGGCTTGGGGGAGGGCGGAGAGCAGTAAGCGGAGGGTGAGGGTATCGGAGAGGGGGCGGAGCGGGAAGAGGCAGAGTGAGGGCAGGGCCTCGGGGGAGGGGGCAGAATGAGGGCAGGGCGTTGGGGGAAGAGGAGAAATGGGAACGGAGCCTTGAGGCAGAGCAGGGGTGGAACACCCCCTTGGGAAAACTAAAAGTCAGCGCCCATGCCATAGACATGAAATAGCTGTGTTGCTGTGAGGAGCCACAGGGCTAGAAGTGGGTCTGCGGAGCCTAGGACAGCTGGCATTGCCACATCACCACTGGGAGGCCAGGCAGAGCCACCTCGAAGCAGCACTGTGGAGATTAGGCACCACAGGAAGTACCGCCTGAAGGGAACAGCACCCTGCAGCCCTCTGATTGGCCAATGCTCACTATTTAACCCTGGAGGGTGGGCCAGGAAATTGTCCTGGACTGCTGTGAACTCCAGGCTCCACCTTGTTTTCTGGTCCAACCCAGCTTGGGACTAGTTCTGATCTCCAGTCTCCAACCTTGGCCTGGCTCTGACCCTGACTTTTGCCTCTTGATCCCAGCTCCAGCCAACACCACTAGGCCAGAGCACCTTTGCCCTGGTCCCTTGCAGCTCCTAGGAGCCCTAGTCGCTGAGCAGGACCCCGGGATGCCAGGTGCCTTACAAACACAGGACAAAGGCAGTCCCTGGCCCAGTGAGGTCCAGGGGATGGTAGAGAAGATGCACTCAATGGTCATAGCTCCATTCAGGAGACTGATTATTAAGAACAAAGGAATTGCTAGACTGGATCAGACCTGAAATCCATCCTATTTGGCGTTCTGTTTCTGACTATAGCCAGTGCCAGATGCAAGAAACTCTGCAGGAGGCAGCTACGGAGTAACCTGACCCCAGGGAAATTTTCCTCCTATCCCCCATTAGTCAGAGGTTCTCTCTATGTCTGGTGCTTACATGGCCCCCAGAACCAGAGCAGCTGAGCCTCTCAGAATCTTTACTGTATGTATCCTGACACCTCCATGAGGTAGAGCAGGGCTATTATCACAGTTGTATTGATGGGGATATTGAGGCACAGAGACTGAGTGACTTGCAAGGAAGTCTGTGGCAGGGACCTGAATGCTTGTGTTCTGAGTCTCAGACTAGCCTGCAATCACTGTGCTGTTCTTCCACAATGACTTGTCCTTCCCTAATGGCTCAGCCCTGCTCATTGGCTTAGGCCCTGACGCATGGGGGCATAGAAAGCCCATCTAAAAGTCACATTTTGTTTTGTGTTAAATCCTTACTGTTGTAACTCTGGAAGCTTTAGTGTTTCCAGTCCTCTTTTGAGTCCTGCTAAGCTCTAGACTTCAGTGACACCTTGTAGCTGGGAGTCCCACAGGTTAACTGTGTTGCATGAAAAAGCCCTTTCCTTTTATCAGTTGAAATTTCATTTTCACGGCGGGTCCCTTTGTTCTTGTGTGAGGAGACAGTATGAAGAGTCGATCCAGACTACCTTCACTGGGCTGGGCATTATTCCTCTATCATGTCCCTTCTTACTCATTGCTCCTTAAAGATAATCAGTCTCAATCTCTTCAAAAGGAAGTTTTCTCCAGGCCTCTAATTGTTGGCCAATTTGTGTAATTAACCCCCCCTCCGCGTAAAAAAAATATCTTCTAATCATGAGTGAAAATAAATTGTGTGAAATGTAGGGGCTTCCTGAGATACAAGACTTTTCATAGAGATGTTTCCCTTTTGAACCAAAGCCCCGAAAACCTTGTCTAAACATCAAACCTTAGAGGAACGTCATACCCCCCCAGCGGAGCCTGATATCGAAATTCCAAATGTTGTTTTATTCATGTGCTCTCAACAGCATGTTAATGCACAGGATTCTTATTGGTTTCAGATGGCTGGCTCATTAACTCGAGAGTTATGAATATTTGCATTTAGGAACACCGAATTTGTTGCTCTCTCAGTAGCTGTTGCAGCGTTTATAAAGCCTGCACATATGAACTGTGGAGTTTGTAAACTCCACAGACTGGACAGTGGTGGTGCAGGACTCTGGCTTGCAGGCTATGGTTACAAGGGACTGTCAGAGTTCTGCCGACCCAGTGTAGCGTACACCTTCTGACAGGCGAATAGCTTTGTCTCAAGGAGATTTACAATCTATGCACAAAATGACATTTAAAAAAAATGTGGAGGGGAACTTCTGAAACCCCCCTGTGACGTTCCCCTCTGGTGTTATCTGGACTGGTGATCTGCTAGGTCACCTCAATCCTTGACTCTGGGAGCCAGCCTTACCCTGCTCTGCTGTGAGAACCCCCACTCCTGGGCTGTTCACGCACAGCCTCTGGCATGAGTTAGTCAATTTAACAAAGAAATTGATATGTACCAGGCTTGTTATCCCGAGGGGAGCCTCTGAAACATAGCAAACCAAATGCACTGCTTCAGGTAAAATAAACAAATTTATTAAGTATAAAGATAGATTTTAAGTGATTATAAGTCAAAGCATAACAAGTCAGATTTGGTCAAATGAAATAAAAGCAAAACGCATTCTAAGCTGATCTTAACATTTTCAATGTCCTTAAAAACTTAGATGCTTCTCACCACAGGCTGGCTGGTTGCTCTTCAGCCAGGCTCTCCCCTTCGATCAGCAGTGGGTGGGTCAACTCTTGTGGCCTGCATCATGCAGGAGGTCAGACTAGATGATCATAATGGTCCCTTCTGATCTTAAGTTCTATGATTCTATGAGCACTTCAGTCGCGTGGTGGTGGTGGTGTCTGTAGATGTAGGTGGGAGAGAGAGGAAGCATGGCAAAATGTCTCTCCCTTTTATCATGTCCTTCCTTTCCTCTTGGCTTCCCTCCCCCCTTCAGAGTGAGGTGAGCATTACCTCATTGCAGTCCCAAACTGCCCAAAGGATGGGGGTGACTCCCTCCAGGGTCTAACAGATTCTTTTGTTCCTGCCTAAGCCAGTGTCCATTGTTCCTGTGAGGCTGGGCTGGGTTTGTCCCATCCATGCCCTGACGAGGTGTGAACTGCCTCTCTGCTCTTGAAGAGCTTTTGCATGGGCTTGTTCTAAACCATGAGGATACATTTTCAGCCTCATAACTATATACATGAAGTTATAACCTATAACCTTACTATACCATTACTGTAACAATTACTATAACATCACTATAATAACCATGCTCAGTGCAACATGAGCCTTCCGAAGCCACCCAACATGACAAACTTTGCATTGGTTACCACACAATCATTTTATAATGAACATGGGGGTGTAGGGTGTCCCCCTGAGGTACAGAGCGTCACACCCCCCTTCCCTCCAGCAAAGCTCTGATTGGCTGAAATCAATTTGGGAGGAGCCAAAGGACTATAAAGTCAATGCGGAGAGGAAGTTAGTATACGTCACACCTTTGTGATCTCAAACTTGGCCTGAGATACAGGCGGGAGCTCTCTAGTCTTGGGGAGCTGGCCTTTAGAAGGAGGAAGGGTCTGAACAGATCTTGCCTGAATTTTTCTATTTCAACTCTTTGTAAGTCAACCTGACTTATTGTATGTGGGCTTTAAGATTAAGTGATCCTACTTTGAAGTCCATGATGCCCTCCTGAGTCACTTCTGTCCCGCTTCCCTTCAGTGATTTCAGATGATTCTATCATCCACAATCCCATGCTGCAGCTGTAATGTGGTAGGCAAGTGCCACTGTCTAGATGGGGAGACTAAGGCACACTGTGGTTAAAGTGACTTGCACAGGGCTAGCCAGAAAATCGGTAGCAGAGCCAAGACTCAAACCCAGATCTCAGGGCTCCCCGTCCACTGCTTTGTTGAATGGATCTTTACAAATCAATCGATCGTGGAAGGCTTGATGGATCATAATTCCTTACAATGGCTTTGCACTGTAAGCTTTTAAACCACGTTAAGTCGCGAGCTGCCTTAAACCACCTTAAATCTCGAATGGCTTAAACTCTTGAACTGCAACAGGGCATTAAACTGACTTAAACTTTAAACCACTGTAACTCCCTGCAGCAGCTAAAGAGCTTACATTCCCCAGCTCTTAGACTGCTCTAGTGCGTTAGGGTGGGTTGCAGAATTAATGGCATCCCACTGAACCCCTAACATTGTTTAAACGTTCGGGCTGAGACAAGGCAAATTGTCTGGCAGGTTTTATTAGCCAGATTGCTCTTCAGGCTCCGGCCGCATGGCTAACCTAGGGTTTGGTGGTATCCGACTGGAATGGTTTGTTCCCGAGTGTGGATGGCTATAAATCATCCTCCTATTTAACCTACATTTCCCCTGCTGCAGCTTAAACCCACTGTTTCTTGTCCTAATTCACTAATGAGATTAACTGATCCCTGGCCTCTTTATAACACCCCCTGAGGTCTCTGATGGAAACTTCTCTTATCTCCCTCCTCAGATGATTGTTCCACTAGGCCTTATTTTTCCTAGGCCTCAGCTATGGTTCCTAAGGCCTGACCCTCAGTGTGGATGGGGACGGGGATGCCCAAAGCGGTGGTGCTTAGAGCACTGGGGATCAGTTTTGGGGTGCAGCGAAGCAACATTTGGTGCAAAGTGTGGGAGGGGCGGGGGGGACGGACTGTGCTCCACCTTCTCTGGTACTCTTCAGCTCCAGCGCAAAATAGAGCAGCTTCAGGGTGGCTGTAATCTGCACCGGGCTCTCTGTGGGACCAAGCGGCCGTCACACTAGCCATGAATAACCAGAGTACAGCAGTTCTCTCATTGGGCCCTTTTGCTCCTGGCCACAACCCCCTACACTGAGTACTGCAAGGAGTGCTATTGAGCTGTTGCACTGGCTCTATGCTACACAGGGACTGCCTTGTCAGGGACCAGCCTGTGGGCAGCCAAGCCTAGTGGTTAGAGAAAGAGTTGGTAGCCAGGGTCAGAGCCGGTGCAGAGGCTGGATGCCAGAGCAGAGGGTCAGAGCTGAAGTCAGGAGTCAGAGCTGAGTTACCTGAAGTGAGGTGAGGCAAGAGCAGGGCTGGGAACAAACTGAGAGCAGGGCTGGAACAAGGCAGGAGCAGAAGATATCGCAGCCCTGGGCAAATGGTTTGAGCAGCTGCTGAACTAAACAACCGGGCAGCTGACTCTCCCGACCATTCAGGTGGCAAAACCAATCAGGAAACCTCCTCCAGACCAACAGTGCTCCTTAGGTTGCCCCAAGCCTGGCCCTGCTTCAGGCCCTGGCTCCTGACCTTCCTCCAGGCCAGCTGAATTCCCCAGGGGCTGGCTCCACCAGCCTGTGTACGGGCAGAGCAGTCACACAGGGAGTGTGCACTGGTGAGTCGGACTCGCTATGCCTGTCAAAGGGCCACTGAAGGGGGCGTGCTGGCCAGTGACTCTTGCTAGACGTGCTGGAGCCACTGTCCGAAGTGAGGAGTTGTCGCTGGGCACAGCTACGCTGCAAACCCCCCCTGCAGCAGCAAGTCTCGGGACTGGGTCACTCGCTGGGTTTTGGAGCCCAGGCTCCAGCCCGAGCAGCAATGTCTCCACCGCTATTTCTAGCCCTGCAGCCCCAGGCTGAGCCAACTGCCCTGGACTCTGATTCTTGGTACCACAGGGCTGTTTTTGCTGTGTAGACATGCCCACTGCCACAGCCCGGGAGCTGCTGGGATGCTTTTGGTTCTGCTGGGCGTGTTTTCCAGCACATCCCGTAGCTACCACACCCCATGACTCTTATCTACAACTGATCTCAGAGCCACACCTGCCCTCCCTGCAGCTGACAGCCCCTGGCACCCCTCCAGCCTGAATTCTTCCTGTTAGCCACAGCCATCACCCAAGCAGCCCTGCCCTTCCCTTGCCCTACCATCGCCCCCCAGCAGGGCACTCCTGACAAGCCGGGTGTGGACTGTATCCTGCTCCAGCTCTCAGGCCAGCCAGGCTGGAGTCCATTCCCTAGGAGCATGGAAACCCAGTTCAGGCACTTCTCCTGGGGTGGTCCCTGGAGTTTATTCCACAGGAGCCTAGCTCAGACTTTCACCCTGGGCCTGCACCCTGAATCTGCTCCAGGTAGATCCAGGAATTCCCCTGAGCTCCTTCCCCTTGGGCTGGCCCATATGCAATAGATCCTCTCCACTCCCCCTGGTCCAGCCTCCCACGACCGTAGCACCAAAAGCCTCTCGCTAGGCTACCGCTGAGAGCTCTGATGCATGCAAGCAATGTGCTCTGCCCCCTGGCAAGAGCCTGTGCCATCCCCATCAGGAAGGTTTTACCTGGGCTGCTGGGATCTTCCCCAGGAAGAGTGAAGAAGCCATTTCTGGAGCTTTCCCCTGAAGGATCTTCCATGCTCATGCTAGGAAATGCACGAGGGGCAGAGGAGGTGTTGGTCCAGGGGAGCCAGCACTGGGACAAAATCTGGTGCCATGCTCCCAACCCCGAATGCTTCGTTGGCCATTCTTTGCAGCGCCCTTTCGGGAACAGGTAGGGTGTCCCGGGTCAGGACCTTCCCTCTGGAAGCAGGCAGCTGCATCTATCTGGTAGGGAATATCCTAGTCTGGGGCTGTGTTTAGAAGGAGAAGCGGGACTTCATGAATCTCTTGGTGTGAGCCAGTTGGGATGTCTCTGCCCCAGCCTGCCTCCAGAATGGAACCAGACTTGATCAATTGCCTGCCGCTATTCAAGGTTAAAGTGAAATCAACCAGCATTTAGCTCCTACCCTCCAGAGCCAAAAATCATTAACCAGCTCCTCTGCCTGGCCTCTTCCGATCTCTCTCTCGTGCAATTCAAAGGGGTTGCACAGAAAATACCTTTGCAGGCCGCTCCCCCTCCCTGTCTTCCGCTGCGGTATTATTACAGCTGGAGAGGAAGTGACGACCTCTTTGCTGGCTCCTGAGATCTATACATAGTTTTAGAATGCGTCAATTTGCGAAACGTACGTACCGATTGCGAGGATTATTACACATTGAGTTTCGGAAGAACAGGGCTTGAAAGAGACTGGGCTGTTGGAGTGACTCACCCTCGGCTAATGTTGGATCCAGCCTCAAATTACCACAGTAATATCTATCTATCTATCTATCTATCTATCTATCTATCTATCTATCTATCTATCTATCTATCTTCTCTTTGGTGCCCAGATGCCACAGTGCTAGGCATGGTATAAGAACCTATGTGGGATTATAACTGTTGTGCCAATCAAGATCAGGGCAGGATCGGCGAGAGGCAGTCCCTTCCCCAAAGAGATGAGGGTTTCCGCAGCCAGAGGATGGGAGAAAAGAAGGCTCATTCTCCCCCATCACAGGGGGAACTGAGGCAGAGGGAGTGGGCCAAGGCCACCCAAGCTGTCTGTGGCGGAGCCAGGAATCAAAGTTGGATTTGCTGAGTCCTAGCCTAGTGCTGTAACCATAAGGCTACACTTCTTCTCCTAACCTCCTGCACATCTACCTCTCACTTTCTGCCTCCTTTCTCTCATCCCCAGTGCAGTGGTGGCTGCAGACGGCTGTTCGTGGGACAGGGTATAAGCTTTTGAGATTCCTAGATCCCAAGACCAGATGGGACCATCTTGTGGGATCAAATGGCAGCTCCACTCCGATGACATTCACATTCTTCATCCCCACCAGCCCCTTGGTGTGTTCTTCCACACCGCCCCCCAGTAAACCCCCCAACAGCTAGGGTGACCAGATGTCCCGATTTTATAGGGACAGTCCCGATTTTTGGGGCTTTTTCTTATATAGGCACCTATTACCCCCCACCCCCTGTCCCGATTTTTTACACTTGCTGTCTGGTCACCCTACCAACAGCTGCCTCATTGTCCTCTTCCCGACCCCCCTGACAACTTGCCTCTGCCACGTGGGCTGCAAAGAACTCGGTAGTGGTTAGGCAGCTGGTGAGCTGTGGCAGGCCCTCATCACACTGGTTGTAATGGCAGTGTGGGACGCCCTGTCTGTTTGCTGGGCCCCTGGTTGTCTCCTGTCTCAGTGGCAGATGTGAGCTCATCGGGGCAGACCTCTGTGTCCATACAGCGCCTAGCGCAAGGGGGTTCTGACTAATAATAAGCGAATCCCAGTCAGCTGGCATGATTGCAGAGGCCCTTGGATTTCATAGCTTAGACCAGGCTTAAATCTACCAGATCGGCTTTAAACTCTGCTGCTCTGTCTCTGGCCCGCTGGGAGTCCTGCAAAGAGAGTCCTGCAAGGGCAGGTAAGATTCAGAGGGTCAATCTAATTTAATCATTAAGTAGTTCCCTGTTCCTGGGCATTCCTGGATAACAGCCCCGTTAATTGCCAGGTCAGTTGCAGTGCATTGGGGAGGGGAGGGGAGGCAGAACTAACTCACAAGGCCCCCCGCCCCCCACCAGCGGAGTAGTGAGCCATTCCCTGCCCCACCCCCTCACAGCCGCTGGCTAGGAGCATGGGGGTCAGGGGCATGTGTCACCTGAACGTGAACTGGCAGCGGTGGGGGGAGGGAGGGCAGAGCCTGGCTCGCCATGGGAAGATGGCTGCACTAGGCTGCAGGACAGTGCAGCTAGTGCATACCCCTGCCTGCAGGGGGAGCTCTGGGATGGCTCCTCAGGGTTGTGAATTTGTTGCCCAGGCTGGGGCAGTGCGCCGGGTCTCCCCTGTGAGCGAGATCCACTCAGCCAGGAGAGAAAGGGGCACTGGGGAGCGCCCGCAGCACCCTCTCCCCTAGGCCTGCACTGACCCCGGTGCCAGTGAGCATGAGAGCCGCAGCCAGGCTGCTCTATGTTATGTCTATGTTAGCTGAAGGAGGGTAGGCTTGCCCTTCCCTGCCCTGCCAGGTGGGCTGTGCTGGGGGCTGGAGAGTTACCGTGGTAGCCAAGGACCAGCAGAACGCAATGTCCATTAGCCAGAGGGTTCCCGTCAACCACCCTCAGCCAGGCTGGATGGCCCTGCCCCAGCGAAAGGGGAACTGGTGAGTCCTGCAGCCCTGGGCTAGAGGGGGGAAGCACGGGCTAGAAGCCAGGGGCTGGGGGCCAGGCAGTGGCTGCGACTGGGCCCCGCTGTTCCTTGTGGCTGCGGGCAAATCACTCAGGCCAATGTTGTCACGAAGAGCCAGTGTGTGTGGACGCCTGGGATCTGGGGTGTGCAGAGGGCTGGCCTTCAATAGGCAATGGGGGTGGGCTGATCTTGGAGAATCGGGCCCAGAGCGCTTGGGCCCTGCCCAGGCAAATAGCTCAGCCCCGGTGCTTCTGGGTCAGCTGTTCGGAGGCCCAAAGCCTGCCCTCACTAGCCAGCTCTATGCTGCTCTGCCCTGGTCTCACCCCACAGGCTGAGAGCCTTGGGGAGAACTCAAGGCATCCCCCACAGGCTGCTCCAGTCACAGGGCCAGTGTGAGGACAGGGCTGGGGTGTGGAGCAGGGGCAGAGGACGTGAGGGCCTGATCCCTGTCTACATTACAGGTTCCATGGCTCAGCAGCGCAATGCCTCACCCGGCGGGCTGGCAGCCCAGGAGAATCCTCAGCCCCGGTGAGGCGCCTGGGCTCCCTGTGCCAGACACGGGCAGAGCCAGGACTAAGCCAGGGAGCCTAGAAGCAGGGAAGCTGATCAGGGAGCGGCCCGCATTAGCCTGGAGTGAAATGGGGGGCAGAGGAGAGGGGCTGCCCTGGCTGACGAGCCAGAGACCAGCTGCTCCCTCCGCTTGGCCCCTCGGCCATGACCCCCCTGGAGTCAGACCCTAAGCCAGGCCACTAGTGTAGGCCAGGCCTAGCAGTCAGAACCGTCTGTCTCTGGCTCATGCCGGTAGCTCTCATGCTCACTCTGCGCTGCCTGTGCTCATGGCTGTCTGTAGGCCGTGCTGCCCCCTCCCACCTACCCACGCCCCCATGCTCCCCGCGGGGTTGGACAGGCAGCCGGTCCTGGGCGTGCCCACAGCACGACGACAGGATCGGGCCCCGAGAGAGACCGCCCCCCCNCTAGCCTGGGAATCCTGCTTCAGGGCTCTGGTTTGAGTGAGGGCTCTGGGCCAATGGCAGCAACACAGGCAGGGCCGGTGCAAGGATATTTTGCGCCCTAGGCGAAACTTCCACCTTGCCCCCCCCCTACCCTCCCCCACATATCGGTTCATTGAGGGGCAAATCCCAACAAGCCTTTATAGACCCCAGGGGCCAGCCTGCCCAGGGGCTGCTCCCCAGACCAGGTTCCCCCCTCCCCGCCCCCTGAACTCCCCTGGAGGGTGCACAGCCCCCCCACGAGCCCTCCCCACCCCACCCCAGCGGTCCCCACCCCGAGTCCACTCACTGGCTTTGCCGGGCTTGGGCCTCTGCAGCAGTTCAGCAGGGAGGAGCCGCCTTCTGGAGGCACCAGAGAGCCAGAGCATTGGCTTGCGGGGGCGGCAAGCCCCAGCCATGGAGGAGCCGGTGCGGCACAGGGGGGCAGCAGCCCTGCAAAAGCGGTGGCGTGGCTAGGGGGGAGCCGCCACGCCCCCCCGCCCCACCTGCCCGGGCTGCGCCTGGGCCCCCCCCCCCCCCCCGGGGGCTCCTACAGGCTGCAGCGGATGCAGGCCCTCCATGCACCCCCTCGTCATGCTCGGGCTCTGTGGCTCCCGGGCATGTGAGCCGCCACTGGGGCGCAGGCGAGGGGTAAGCCGGGGGGTTACCTGCCCGGGCTGCAACCCACCTGGCACCCCCCAAGTAGGGTGACCAGACGTCCCGACGCGGGACAGAGATATCCGCAGGCAGCACTGTGGCGTTTTTGTTTTTTTTTGCTCAGCCAGGACTCGCTCGGTTTTTTGGGTTTTTTTGCTCAGCCCCCCGCCCTCCCCCCCCATGTGTCCCGATATTTTCTTCCCCTCATCTGGTCACCCTACCCCCCAGGGGCTCCTGCAGTGGATGCATGCGGGTGGCAGCCCCCATGCGCCTCCCGGCTCCCCCCTGCCACACTCGGGCTCTGCGGCTCCCAGGAGTGTGAGCCGCCACTGCTGCTGCCCCTCCCAGAGTAGGCTCAGGGCCCTGCGCCCCGGTAGCTCACATGCCTGGAAGCTGCAGAGCCCGAGCATCGCGGGAGGGGAGCCGGGGGGCACACGGGGGCCGCCGACCACATGCAACTGCTGCAGCCTGCAGGAGCCCCCCCGGGGGGGGGCATGCCGGGCCGCAGCCTGGGCAGGAGGGGCAGGGGGCGCGGCTGCTCCCCGCTAGCTCTGCTGCTGCCTTTGTAGGGCTGCTGCCCCCCTGTGCCACGCCGGCTACTCCCTGGCTGGGGCTCGCCACCCCCGCAAGCCGACGCTCTGGCTCTCCGGTGCCTCCGGAAGGTGGCTCCTCCCTGCCGAGCCAGGGCACCGCTTTTTTAGGGTTACCATATTTCAACAATCAAAAAAGAGGACGGGGAGAGCCCCACCCACATCCCCCCCCTCCCACTTCCCGCCCCCCTCAGAATGCCCAACCCCCCCCTGCTCCTTGTCCCCTGGCTGCCCCCTCCTGGGACCCCTGCTCCTACCTGCCCCCCAGGACCCCACCCCCTACCTAAGCCTCCCTGCTCCTTGTCCCCTGACTGCACCCTCCTGAGACCCCCCCACCCTATCTGACCCCCTAGGACCCTACCCCCTACCTGTCCCCTGGCTGCCCCCTCCTGGGACCCCTGCTCCTACCTGCCCCCCCGGACCCCCCCTACCACCAGGCCCCCCCCGCTGCTGGCTCCACGGGGAGCCAAAACAAACAGGCTGTGGAGCACACAGCCCCTCCCCCGCAGCGTGCTGGCAATGTGACGCTGAGGCAAGGGGCGGGGGGGAGCAGGGGAGGGACTCTGCCTGCTCGAGGCCAATGGGAGCAGCTAAATCGGGCCCAGGCGCCCAATCATCCGCGCCGCACTCTGTGTGAGGGGAAGGGAGGGGAGGGAGGAAAAATCTCGGACGCCCCCAACCACTTGGCTCCCTAGGCGACCGCCTAGTTCACCTAGTGGTTGCACCGGCCCTGAACACAGGGGCCTCAGGGAGTCAGGCGCCTATGGGGTCAGTGGGCAGCTCAGCAGCAGTTTCGAAAAGGCCACTGGTGCCTCAGTGGTGGAGTCAAGCGCCGAAATCCCCTTGGGAATCTGGGTCTGAGGGACACCTGGTGAACAGTGTGCACGCGAGGGAGTCCCGGGGAGCATGGCCGGGAGACAGGAACAGGGGGCACCCGTGTCCCTCCAGGCGAACGTCCCAGCAGCTCCCAGAGGAACCTTCCTGCTTTCCAAAGCACCCATTCCCTGCTGCTCCTCCCCAGCATGCCCAGCAGGAACGCTGCCTTCGCCTCACAGGTCTGCAGTGCCCTGGGTGCCAGGGCCCCTTCCCCAGCCCAGCCAGGTGGGCGAGCGGCTGCGGAGATGGACAGGACTGCTCCGGTGTCTCTCCCTGCGAGGGAGGGCACTGGTGTTGAACCAGCTAGTCCTGTCCATGCTCTGGCACCGGCTCAACACCCTGAGCCCAGCCCCGGGGCTCCTGGCCAGGCTCCGGAGGACTGCCCTGGAGTTTTTCTGGCCGGGACTGCACTGGGTCTCTGCAGGGGTTCTGAGTCTTCCCCTGGAGGAGGGGGGACAGGGCCTGGTCTGCCTTCGTAGCCAGGTCCATGTCTTCCGCCTCCAGGCCCTGCAGAGACTCCTTTACGGTGCAGGTAGTCCGGCGTGGCGCACGTTAGCGCATGCCTTCCTCCGCCGCCTCCGGGGGCTCCGATACGACCGGCAGCTCTTTTTTCTTCACCGAGGGGTCTTCCGCGAGACCTCTCTGGGCTGCCGGTCTTCTACCAGGACCTCCTCCTGACCTGGAAGCTTTTCTCGGCGACCAGGTCCGTTGTGGCCACCGAGGGAGCGGACCTCCTCGCGGAGCCCCTGCTACACAACCCCGATCTACGTGTGCAGGTGGCGGAGTCTCCCTCGGTGCGGTCCTGGCGGAAATCACCAGGGTCGGAGACCTCCTGGACTACGACAGGGGGGACTGGGTGGACCCCCGTGCGCTCGGCCGGCGCATGGGGCTCTCCACCCTTCCGACCCCCCTGCGTGTACTCCAGGAGGTGGGCGCTGCCTTGTCGCCCCCTTCTCTTGTTTTCCTGCAGCGGGCCCTGCGAGAGGGTGCTCCCCGCCCACCCCTCACCCCGGGCCCTCCGGACCTTTTTATCGGGCCCCTGTTCTGCGAGCCCCCCCGGCTCCCCCGCTCCCATACACCGAGCCGGCTACGCGTGTTGCAGCCGGTTCGTTTTTGGACCGCGCCCAGGGACCAACTGTACACGCTCGTGCTCCACACCTTGCATCTCCTCACCCTCTCGTCCCGCCCCAACACTAAATGGCGGGACTATTTACCGCCTGTGGAGGGTGAGGAGCCCCGGTGGGCCAGCCTTTATTCCACCTTGGTCCCACGGCCCGCCGGGGACATCGGTTTGCGGCTCCTCCATGGGGCCGTGAGCACGGGCGTGTATCTGGCGCGGTTCACCGCCATGCCCGAGGCCTGCCCCTTCTGCGGCGTGAGGGAGACCCTGGCGCATGTCTACCTTGAATGCGCCAGGTTGCAGCCCCTATTCCGGCTCCTCCAGAACCTCTTGTTGAGGTTCTGGCTGCACTTTTCCCCACACTTTTTTATTTATGCACCCCCCATCCGTGGCCCCACGAAGTCGCGGGACCTCCTCGTCAACCTCCTCCTGGCTCTGGCCAAGCTCACCATCTACAATACCAGGGAGAGGATGTTGGACGGGGCGGGGGTGCTCTGCGACTGTGGGGCCTATTTCCATTCCTCCCTGGTCTCACGTCTCCGGGCAGAGTTCCACTGGGCAGCGTCCGCTGGCTCCCTAGACACCTTTGAGGAGCAGTGGGCGCTGTCCGGGGTTCTCTGCTCGGTGTCCCCATCCGGCACCCTAGTTTTGGACCTTTGACCGTCACCTCACTCCCTGTTTTTTTCATTAGTTGTCCCACGTATTCATTTGGCCCCTGGGTCCAATGGTCCCTCCCGCTAGGCTGGGGGAGGGGCTTTTAGAAGTGGGCGGGCTTGCGCCCGCCCACCTCCCGGGTGTATCCAATAAGCCCAGCCATCACCTGCCCTACTTGTTTCCTGCCCCATGGGTTGGACACTGGCAGGCGCGGGCTCCAGGCCTTTATTAAGGGAACTATTCACAGAGCTGCTGCAACTGGGTTTCCCTGCTAGCCACTGGGGAAAGAAAGGGACGTGGGAAGGGGATAAGGACACCAGGAAGCCCTGAGCAAAGGGGGGATGCCATAGATGTAAGGACATTGGACTGTTATTTGTTGGCCTTTCTGGTACACTGGAAGGGGTGGGACCAAAACATCACCCAGCCAGAGGGCTGAGATGTCAGATGAGTAGGGCCCTACCAAATTCACAGTACATTTTGGTCAATTTCACGATCATAGGAATTTAAAAATAATAAATTTCATGATTTCAGCTATTTAAATCTGAACTTTGATGGGTAAAAACACATAAAAGACCAGCTTTCACAGTCCGTGATGAGTTTTTCCTGGCCGTGAATTTGGTAGGGCCCTACAGATGAGGCAGAGCACTGAGGGACAGGAGTGACCATCAGCAAGGGGCGCTATAGAGCAGAGATCTGCTATGCCATACCCAGACACAAGGGTGTGCACCCGTCCTGAGTCCACCCTTCTATGCTATTACCCCCTCACAGTCCTGACGGCAGGGGCCAGTTGGAAAATGCTGATTATTTCTCCATATACATTTATTTTTAAATCTTATTTCCTTTTTGAAATTTTCCCAGAGGATTTTTCCATTTTTATTTTTTTTTTACCAAAAAAAAGATCCGGTTTTGAAAACCATTTTTATTCAATAGCTCTATATAAACATTTACTTTGGGGGCAGCGTTTTGGTTTTCAAAAATCCCCAAGGTGAAGGTTTTTGCCCAGAAGTTGTGTTTTGGTTGCTGGGATTTGGCCAATTTTTTTTTACCAAAATGGAAACTAGCCCTAAGAATAATTGGTTTGGCAGAATTTTTTTTTGTTTTCTTTTACTCCAACTCACGCTGTGGTGACAAAGTATCCCTCGCTCATGTGGCTTGGTCCATCTGTGCCACGTTGTTTTCCATTGTGGTCGTGTGGCTTGTGCCCACACATGGGCATGAAGAGGTGTATCACTGGGCCTCTTGTCAGGATCAGCCTTCTCCCTGCTGGGTGGGGTTTCTGCTGGGGGTGGTTTATTGGCACGGTATGACGTGACCACTCCTCCCTCTCACCCTCTCATGCAGCATCAGCCGCGGCTTTGTGCCAGGTTGGGATGCTCTCACCCAGCCCTGGCATGGCAGAGCTGTGTCCGTGTAGCAGATCTTCCCCCAGCTCAAACCTGCAGCAGGTGGGTTGTGGGTCCAGTAGACTAGGAGGGCATTGGTACGGTCTGGCAGTTCCCCCGAGGCAGGGACTAGAGCACCCAGAGGGCATGAATGGGGAGTGGCACATGGGGTCCTGCGCTGGGGGATGCCCCTGAGTGGCCAAGGAGATGGGAGCAAGGCAGACTGACCGTGCAGACACGGTTAGGAGGTTCTGTCTACAGTGCAATGACCTGCTTTCAGGTGCCATCTGGGCCCCTCACCATGGCTTCAGACCCCCACGTTAGCCCTCACCCATCCCGGTGAGGCAGGGACAGGCTGGCTCTGTTTTCCAGCTGGGGAACAGGGCAATGCAATGACTTGCCCACGATCACAGGGCCGGGGTGGGGTTCAGCGGCAGAGCTAGGAATTGAACCTAAGTCTCCTGAGTCCCAGGCCAATCCCTGACCCCCCCAGGCCCCGCTCCCCCCACATCCCAGCCTGGCCTCTGGCCGGGTCAAAGCCCTGTTAGCTGCCACAGTCACTAATGGCCCAACGGGCCAGAGCCAGGCTTGGGGCCGTCTGCATTTCTGGCTCCAAACCCAGTTCTGGGCTGTCGTGCAGTGCCCAGGGGGAGCCCAGTGCCAAGGAGCACGGAGCTGGCCCCACCCCCAGGTGCCAGCAAACCATGGGGACATTGACCTGACTTGCTCGTCCTCTGCAAGACCAGCAGCGCTGTAACTCAGGGCTGGCGTGCCGCAGTAGGGCTATGCTCAGGGTCACGATCTTGGCCTGCTCCGGTAGGAGTCGGAAAGTCTCCCCCCGCTTCTCCTCCCTGGACACTCCCAGCGCTCAGCCACGCTCCCCTGCCCAGCCAGGAGTGCTAGGCACAGTCAGCGCAGAGGTGATGGCAAGGTCACTGCACCGTGTCTGGGAATTAGGGACTGCTCCGGCAGCACAGGACCGTCGGGATTAACCCTTCCTGAGCTACGGAGCAGCAGCATGGTTGATCTCACGCAGAGATGGGCTTGGGGTGAGGGGTTATTCATGTGGATTTAGTGCTCAGAAAGCCAGGTGATAAGATGGGGTATATTTCTTGACCCAGTTCTACTGTTGCCCTTCACTCCTGACCCGCAGCCCCCTGCTAGCCCAGCCCTGGGCTCCCCTCGCACACAGCTCTGCCGGTGCCCCTCACTCCCGACCCACAGCCCCCTGCTAGCCCAGACCTGGGCTCCCCTCGCACACAGCTCTGCCGGTGCCCCTCACTCCCGACCCGCAGCCCCCTGCTAGCCCAGCCCTGGGCTCCCCTCGCACACAGCTCTGCCAGTGCCCCTCACTCCTGACCCACAGCCCCCTGCTAGCCCAGCCATGGGCTCCCCTCGCACACAGCTCTGCTGATGCCCCTCACTCCCGACCTGCAGCCCTCTGCTAGCCCAGCCCTGGGCTCCCCTCGCACACAGCTCTGCCGATGCCCCTCACTCCCGACCCGCAGCCCTCTGCTATCCCAGCCCTGGGCTCCCCTCGCACACAGCTCTGCTGATGCCCCTCACTCCCGACCCGCAGCCCTCCTTCAGCCTTTCCTAGGCAGCACTTACACCACTCAGCTTTGACGGATCCTTGGATTTGGACCCTGCTGCCCAGAAAGGCCTTGCCTCAAATGAGCTGTGAGTGCAAATCTCCAGGGGCCGGGCTCTGCCGGGGCTCCCACTACCGCTAGCTGCTCTGTGGCTACTGGAACTGGTGGGAGGACTTCATACGCCCCTACATGGAGACACAAATGGAGTGGCTGGCTCTGGAGTTCATCTCAGCGAAGCCCTTGAGCGCATTTCTGGTCTGGTCTCCACCCTGGCAGCCCTCCAGCCCTCCCTTTTCCTTTTGGGCACACGCTGGTGGGGAGAGCGTTGAGGAGTCTTGGGGGCAGCTCGCTGCCCATCCAGCCAGATGGGTAGCAAGCTGGGGCAGTAGAAATCCAGTCACTATGAATTGCCCCTCTGGCTCTCCCCACTGCCCGAGCTCCAGGGGTAGAACATTTCTGGCTCCGGCAGTAACCCCCATAATGCAGTCCCATGGTGCTGCCGAGCCAGCAGGCTGAGAGCAAGCAATGGAGAGACTGTGAAATTCCCCACCCCCATTCATCCCTGCGGGGGACTAATGCAGGAGCCTAACTTAATGTGCTATTTCAATTTTCTCCCGAGTGTTAATTATCTTGCTGTCGATGCTCATCACAGAAACCTCCAGCTAATGGGCTTATCCCACTCAGGCCACATTCCACCCAAGGTGACCTGTGAGGGGAATTTAGAGGGAGGGATCCGGGTATAGAAAACCAAAGGCCTGACTGGTTTGCTTTGAAAGTGGAGGGAGAAACTAAGGAAATTCAGTCCCCATCTGTGCTGTTGTGCATGGAAGACTCCCTGGAGAAGTGAGGAACTGACCACATGGGCCAACCCGGTGCAGTTCTCTATCCCCCTCTAGTGGCCAGACCCTGTATAGGGGCTGCTACCTTCATGCTTTATTCTCCTTGAGGTTCCTAAGTCCTTTCAGGATGGGGGATTCACCCGGGGCAGAGGCCTCGGAATCATGTGTGTCCCACTCACGCCCAGCGGGCAGTCCAGGGGTGGGCACACCCAGCCCCTCCACCTGCGCGTGGCCCCATGGCTTGGTGTGGCGGCAAACCGATCCACCCCTGCCCATGCAGCATGAGGTGCTGACTCAGCATTCAGAAGAGGGCATCGCATCTGGCTGGGCTCCCGGGGTTCTGCTGGGAACGCGTCAGCTCAACGGCTGTGCTGGAGGCGGCTGCTAGAGCCTCCTAGGAGCAGCAGCGTAAGAAGATTTGGGCTCCCCGCTGGTTTGCAGGAATTTCCTTTGGTGTCCCGCTGGGCTGGGAAAGTTCCTGCTTTTTATCCCCTGGCCGCCTCTTGCTGCCTGCCTGCCCTTTGCCTGCAAGCCTTCGGCTGTGTTTACCCTGTCTAGACAACGGCTTGTAACTGGGCCTTTATCCGTCTCTGAAAGGTGAGATGCCAGGCCTGGAATGCCAGCGGGGTAGAGGACAGCACTGAGGGGCATCGGCAGAGCGGGACAGGAGGGACGCCAGGGCTGGGGATAGCAGGGGGCTGCGGGCTGGGATTGAGGGCATCAGCAGAGCTGGGGGAGGGGGCTGCGGGCCGTCAGCAGAATTTAGTTCAACCTTCAGAATTAATCTCTGATTATTAACCAAACGCGATCCCTTCTGCCCCGCCCCACCCCCGGCCCTGAAGGTTGTTTAACAGTGCTGTGTCCTCTGCTCTGCACAGACACAGCGACAAGGTCACGGCTCGCCCGGCCTTCCCGAGAGCTGAGGAAACCTTCCCACAGCTGCCAGGGAACGAGACTTTCAAACTGCAGGGGAGATTTGCTGTTCCCGATGGACTCCCTCGTCCCTTCTCCTCTGTCCCAGCGTCCCCCCCCCCCCCCCGCTTTGTCCCCAATTTCCCACCTTCTTCATCTTCCCCCTCCTAGCCTCTATTGGAACCTGTTACAACTCAGGACCTGCCGATGTGTCTGTGCGTCTCCCTGGTGTCCATATGTCCTGGCCCCTGCGGGGCGATGCAGGGTGGGATGCTGGCTCATTTTGCGGGGTTAGAGAAAAGACAGGCTCTGGAGGGGAGCGTGCTCTAGTGGTCATAGACCTGTCTGTCCCTGCCCCCCCAGCCTCTCCTGTCCTCTTCTCCTCCCTCCCTCTCCCCACAGCTCTGGCCTGTCCCCTCACCTGCTATGAGCCCCCAGCTCCAGCCCAGCCCCTGCATTGCTCCTCCTGTCCGGTCCCTCCCCAACCTCCGGCTCTTGCCCATCCTCCCCCAGTCCCTGCTCCTTGGCTGCATCGGTGACACTGGCCCTTTAAGAAGGAGCAGGGTCAGCCCCTGTAACTAATCGCTGCCTCCTAACTGGGCTCCTGGACCTAACAGGCAAGACACCCAGACACCCGGTGGGGCCGAGCCCAGCCTGGGTAGCAGGAGCCCGGAGCAGAGCTCCAGGAAAGCCACAGGGCAGCACTTCCAGGGCTGTCACTCATAGTAATGCAATGTGGAGCAGTTTCCCCTGGGCCTGGGGGATCCTGTGCGCCCCAAGGTGTCTGAAGTTTTAAAATGGCTCCTTTATAACTAAAAGAAAAGGAAAAAAAGGAGCAGTCGGCCTCAAGCCAGGGAGCTTAACAAGCAGGTGCTTGGGGCGGCCGCTCGGGAGAGGGGCGGCATGTCCAGGTATTCGGCGGCAATTCGGCGGAGGGTCCCTCACTCCCGCTCGGAGCGAAGGACCTCCCGCCGAATTGCCGCCACAGATCGCGATCGTGGCTTTTTTTGCTGCCTGGGGCTGCAAAAACCCTGGAGCCGGCGCTGCCAGGGGGCATGTTTTTCACAAGAAAGCGGGCCGATTTTCACAAGTTTTGAAAATGAAAAAACGTCCCAATTCCAGTAATTCAGTGAAAAATGTCCCTCCCTACCCCTTTCACACCTATCTGAGTTTAAAAAAGAAGTGAGTGTTCTGGGGTTGTGCTGACGGACTCGCTTGTGACCCACCAGGGAAGTGTGTCTCTCCCAGCCGGGCCGCCCAGCCAGCAGCAAGGTACCTACATGTAACCATTGGCCGATGGGGTTTGCCGTGTGGGAAACTGAACCCCAGTGCAACACCGGCCCCTCCCCGCGGGGGAAGGAGGGCGCCAGGCCCCGTATAGAGAGTGGACCTGGGGGATCCAGCAGGCGGGACATCCCCCCAGTTCAGCCTGCTTAGGGAACCCTCTGCCTGTCCCCATCGCTGGCGTCAGGTCCCAGGGCGGCCTTCAGCCGAACGCAGTGGAGCCCTCCATGGCCACACAGACTAGCGGGAGCAGCCAGTGGCGGCAGTGTCCCCCAAGGACCAGCGTCCTCCAGGGGTGAGGCCCAGCACTGGCTCAGGGAGCCCTGAGGAGAGAAGGCTGGAAACGGAGGGGAAAGGTGCCCGTGGCTGGAGCACAGACGAGTTGATTTCCAAACCCGCCTTTCTCCCCCTGAGCGGCCGCCGGCCGGGGGCGCAGTGCTGGCCCTGCTGCCCCCAGCCTGTCCTTCCCCCACATCGCCTCCTCTCCCATCACCAGGCACTGAGCAGCCTCTGCCCTGCACCAAGGGGGGCTGGGGAAAGGTCACGGCCAAGGGGCCCTGTCTGACCTGGCAATGGAACCCCCTGCTGGAGCCGCCCTCTGGGGAACCATTGCACAGCTGAGACCCCAGCCTCCCATGAGCCAGACAGAGCGGGGTGGGGGGTCCCTGGGGAAAGGGCAGGGGGTGTGTGATCCTGGGGACATGGGAGGAGCTGGAAATTAGGGACAAAGTGCGGCAGAGATTGGAGGGAAGGCAGGGCACAGGGGGGAGAATAAAGGAGGAGATGGGGGGCTCAGATTTTGGGGCAGGGGAGACAGTTCAGAGGGGTGACTGGGTAGGGGACAGAGGGTAACAAGTGACTCTGAGAGGGGAAAGAGGGAGAGGCAAGAGGGTGATTTGAGGGTGATGAGCGGAGTTGCAGGGAAAGCCCTTTTCGTCTCAAACATTGTTCTGACACAGCTGAGCTCTCCAGCCCACTCCCCACTTCCTTATCCAATTCTCACCAGAGCTAGGGAAATCTTTCATCCAAAACTGTTGCCGGCAAAAAAAACCTGCATCATTCGTTGAGCCCAAAGCGTGGTGTGAATTCACCAAATTGTTTCAGTGGGGAGAAATAAACCTATTACAAAATAAGTCCTCCAAAAAAACAGTGTGTTTCAAGTTTTCAGTTTGAACCAACTCTCTGTTTTGACGAGTCCTGCAGTTTTATTAAAAACGAACCCAAAACCGAACGCTCCAGATTGAAACAAACATTTCAGTTTGGATGAAACGTTCCATCCAAAACAAACTGTCGTTGACTTTTCAATCTGCAGCCTATAGCTTGTAGGTGTTTGCTCGGCAAGGCATAAGGTATATGTTACAGCAAGAAGCTGACAGGTGTCAGGCAATAGTCTCGCCAGGCTGAAGCATAACGCCCAATAGTCTCAGCAGAAGCAGCTAACCAGGAGTAATCCTGGGGCATAAGATATCACAAAACAGATGGCTGTAATAACCAAGTGTACCTGAGCTGCCAATGGGCCAGAATTCCAGTTTGGAATATTCTAGGATATGAACATCAGCAGATGTTCAACCACAAGCATGCTGTGGTCACTAATTGGCATATAAGATAATGAGCTTGAGGTAAATGATGTATTAACTTATAGGAAGAGAGCACCCCAAAAGTATTAGGGTGAGGGAGTTTAGATATGGATAGAGGAGGCAAGACAGTTTTAGGAATATTCACGCCTGCCACGTGCCCCTGTCAGAGAGCTAACCACACCGTATGCCGTTGGGATCTTCTTGGCATGCCAGAGATCGGCCCACTGGGGGCTCATCAATTCTAGATGTCTCTGGGAGATGGTGTGAGTAGACAAGCACTCAGATGCCGGACCTCTGGACCATTTTGTATTATTTTTATCTACTTCGCTGGGTTGGAGTGGTTGTGGTTTTGCTAACTGTGCTAATAAAACCATTCAAAGGCCAGAAGGCCTTTCCTAAGTGTGCTTGTCTCTCTTGTACACGCTGTGGTCCTTGTTATAACACTAATGTTTCTGGGCCTGGTTACGAGGCAGGACAGAGTGTTAATTAGGATTTCTAATTGATCGATATAATTAATGCACCATCACTTGATCAGGCAACAGATTCTCTGAAAATTTTCACAAATTTTGGTTTGGGTTCAATCTGAAATGATTTCCTCCGCCCCGATTTTTTGGAATTGCCAATAATCAAAAAATCCACTATTCGCCCAACTCTCCCTGCCACCGCCGTATCCTTTCTTAGCAAGCTTCAGCAAGGGAGCAGTCATTTGTATGGAAAAACAAAAATACCCAGAAGTCTTGTAGTAATGATCGTACCGTTTCCGGCAAGGCTGTTAAACCTCCAGCTTCAGGCATTAAGCAGCCCTCTGCCTATGAGAGACTGGGGCAGATTAACACACATCTGGTACTGCAGGACTCTGATCCCGTCCCCGTAGCCTCTGGTACTAGGCACTGCCAGAGACAGGGCACTGGGTTAGCTGGGGTTCAGCTCAGATCTACTCTGGCAGTGCCCATGTTCCTATCCCCTCCCAGCTACCACCCCGTGGCATGTTCATTAACAGGGCTCCTTTCTCCCCTGGGGGGCTTGTAAAAGCCCTTCCCATTCCCTGGGACTCTATATCAGCTCAGCCTGCTCTTCAGTCATCATTTCCCGTTGAGGCTTCTGGCTAGTGGTGGCCTCCTCTCTCCCTGCTTCCCTTTTCGCCTAGCAGCAGCTCTCTCCTTGCGAGTCTCCCTGGCCAGCTCTCTTTGCTTGAAGTAGCCTTAGTTGGAGGAGCTCCATCTGGACAGTATCTCCCATGGGCCTCCAGCCGGGTTTTATCACTTCCTCCCATTGTCCCTTGATCCTAAATTCCTTAATTTCCCCAGGCTGGCTGTACCGACCCCAGCACTCTTGTACTGCTGCATGCAATGCTCCGGCTCCTTGCTATGCTACTGGCAAGGAGCTCATGGCCACTGGTTCCAAGCGTCTCTATTATTCTCATTCGGTTCCTCCCACTCGTTAAGGGCAGGGGTGGTTTTCCCTCTGCTGAGGGATCTCTCCTGCCTGGTGTGGCTGCATAACAACTGCCATCTTGGCCTCCGCACCAGGTACTGAATCAGGGACCGCCAGAGCTAACAGCCCGACCTGCTACAGCTAGAGTCAAGGCTCCTTAGGTGGGGCTGTAAGAGACTCCCAGGCACAGTGCGGGACACATGACACACACCGATCAGTGGGATACAATGGCTATGGAGGTTCTTCTCCCGGAGGTTTGAGCGGAGGTTTCTATTACCAAGTGTGGAGTGGTGCAATCCCAAGCATCGGCGACCTTCTCCTTCTCCGCAGTGATGACAGGGCTATCCCTCTGCATCGCCTCCTCTCTCCATCTGGGAACCTGAACTTCAGAGCCATGCGCTAGCCGTTCATGGAAAGTGGCATAGCAGGAGGGCAGGGAAACAGCTGTCAGGAGGAGAGGTGGCTAATTGCAAACATCTGGCTCCCTCTTGCTGGAGTTTCCCGTGGTGGGGCGGAGGAGCGCTCTACACCCAGTGGTTGTGGGGTGGGGAAAGGGGAGCGGCGGACTCAGTCAGGCATCTCCCGGCCAATATTTGAATGTTTTGTTTCCACCTCGCCGAAAGAAAAAAAGCAAAACACCAGAGAAGAATTTCCCCCCAGGGAAACTGCTTTTTCATTGGCTCACCTTGGGATTTCGGGCTCGTCTTGGCCAATCCGGAAGGAAAGTGACCAAGTGGACAATGGGGGTGGTGGAGAGTAGAACATCCGCGATGGAGAGTCCGAAGAATGTAACTCCATCTGTGATAAATGAAGGGGGGGCCGGGGGAGAGTAGCTCCCTTTGATGGACATCCAGCCAGCCAGTTGGCTGTAAAATCACTCTTGGTGTCTGTTCTCTGCTTGCTTTACCTGTAAAGGATTAAAAAGCCCACAGGTAAAAGAAAAGGAGTTGGCACCTGACCAAAATAGCCAATGGGAAGGCTAGAACTTTTTAAAATGGAAAAAAACGTCCCTTTTGTCTGTTGTTCTCTGGAGAAGGAGACAGGAAGCAGCAATGCTATAAGCAGGAATGCTGTGTAAGGCTTAAACCAGGTATGAAAATTCATCTTCCATACCTAGAAGAAATCATTGGACAGGGAATGTTTAATTAGACGCGATCAGGTTTATTTCTTTATTTTGGCTTGTGGATCTCCTCTGTGCTAAACCCCAGATGCTTTTGTTTGCTTGTAACTTTTAAGCTGGACCCCAAGAAAGCTATTCTTGGTACTTGATTTTTGGAATTGCTTTTAAAATCTAGCAAAAGCCTAAGTTCCAGATGTATTTTCTTCCTTTTTGTTTCTAATAAAATTTACCTTTTTTAAGAACAGGATTGGATTTTTTGGTGTCCTAAGTGGTTTGTGAATGTTGTTTGATTAGCTGGTGGCAACAGCTAATTTCCTTTGTTTCCTTTCTCAGCTTTTCCCAAGAGGGGGGTGAAAGGCTTGAGGGCACCCCACAGGGCGGAATTCCCAAGTGCTCCTTCCTGAGTTCAAAGGGTTTTTTTTTGCATTTGGGTGGTGGCAGCGTTTACCAAGCCAAGCTCAGAGAAAAGCTGTAACCTTGGGAGTGTAATACAAGCCTGGAGAGGCCAGTATTAATTTTTAAAATCCTTGCGGGTCTCCACCTTCTGCACTCGAAGTGCCAGAGTGGGGATTCAGCCCTGACCCCATCTCTCTCCTGGCTGGCCATGAAGAATGCGATTGATGATGCCTTGTGTCAATATTTCGCTCGAGTGGAGACTCTTTTGAGCTATTCATGGGCTCTTGGCCCAGCTGCGTTGGGATACAAAAACAAAACAAACAACCCTCTGGATTGTTTTCAGTGCTGGAGAACTCTTGAAAAGTCTTATCAGTTTAATATTTAATCCAAGAACAAGTATAAACCAAGCCATTATTCATAGTGAAAGAAAAACACACATGATAGCGAAATAGGGTGAAAAGGGAAACAGAGCAGATTTCTCTCTTCTAAAGAGGGGGCAGTGAGGGAGCAGCTCAGCACCAGCTCCAAGCCCCACCCGTCACTGGCATGAGGTCCTTAACGGGATACTTTTTTCTACCTTGGTTTGTTAGCCCATGCCCTGCAAGAGTGCCTGCCCCTTTAAGTTCCAGCCCACTGGTGTCTGGCTCCTTGCAAAGCTGACAGCACCCCCTCCTGCAGATGCATCTAGGCTGTTTGACTCCTTTGCTGCGGTGACAAATGCCTTCTTAATGGGGGTTTATTATTGTAGGAAGCGGGAGGCGGCTCCGGCCAACTTTCTAATAGCAGCTGGGCCAAAAAACATAGGGGAAAAACACCATTAATCACAGCTTCCTGGAGCCCAAACAGAGCTGCCCAATGGGCCCAATGCCAGGGGATCTGGGTCCCCAGACAAGCAGCAAAGCAGATGCAGCACATCACCACCCAGCACCCAGTGTTCATGGCAGCAGGCCCCAACAAGTGTCTTCCTCCCCTGCATGGCCTGCCCGGGAAGGGCTCAGGTAGCATCGTGCTCCAGCTGGAGGAATTGGTACCTGAGTTTCAGGGGCAGGTTTAGGGGTCGATGTTGTTCTGAGAGCTTCTGGATCCATCCCAGAGCCATGGCCATCCCGCTGCGACCTTACCCGCCACCCACACGGTCCTGGATGTCTCAGGTATACTCCCCATCCCCACCCAGCCTGGCCATCATCTAGGTTCACCCACACAAGACACAGAGTTTTGCCATCTCCGCCTGGACCGTCCCAATGGTCTTCTCCTGACGGAGCCCTTCTGGGGTTCTAGGGCTGTTGCGGAGGATGGGGGAGGAGGTGAAGGATGGGGGAGGAAATGGGATATTTTTCAGCATCTTATAACTCTGGCGCATCCCAGCGCCAGCCCCATCATGCCCCCTGGCATGCCCCAGCACCTCCTAGGCAGGAAGGTCCAGCACTACGACTGCTTGGGAACAGGGGTGCTGGAACAATTTGTATAGTGGGGGTGCTGAGAGCCATTAGACCAAACTGTAAACCCTGTGTATGATGGAAACCACTTCAAGCCAGGCAGCAACCCCAGCACCCCTAGTTCTAGCACCTGTGCTTGGGAAGCAGGAACCCTGGGAGATCCCAGATTGAGGAATGGGTTGCTGAGGTGCCAGTTCATGTCTGGGAACCCCATGGCTGATCCCATTGTCCCTGCTGGCTCTCCATGGCTCTGACTTGCCTCCTCCCTGCTCTGAAATCAGGCAGGTTGTTCTGTGCTCCAAACTCCCCTCCAGCAGTGCTAGAAACAGAAAACGAGAGTGGGAGAGGCTTGCTCAGGAGATATACCAACCCCGGGACGTCTACCCAAGATGACACGCTGTCAAGCTCCCCTGATTCCCCAGAAGTAAATTATCCCATGGAAACCTCTACTTTTGCCAAACCCTAGATCCCCCCATATAGGAACCTGTTCTGTCACCTGAAGATGCCACGGCATAGATTGGCCAACGGACGCACTGATGGATGGATGGCTCACGGGCTTGCCAGCTTTTGCTTTCTTGGCCTCCGCTCTGTTTGCCTTGGCGGCTGTGCGCTGTCATCCCATCAGCCATCTCCTGCGTGAAGAGACGGGAAAGCCACAGGGTGTTACTGCGAGTCTAACATTTAAATGACTCCCCTGTCAGGGGCTGATGGATCTGATGCTGGGAAAAGAGTGAGAACAAGGGAAAGGCCACGGGAGGAGAGGAAAACCAGATGCCCTAGGAGCGGTTAGAAGAGTTAAATCTGTTGAGCGGGGCTGAGCAACAATCAAGGCGGGATGGGCTCACGCCCGGAAAACAGCTGCTGGGTATAATGCCACCAAGGAGGCAGTAGGCTTGCT
Source organism: Platysternon megacephalum (assembly GCA_003942145.1). Taxonomy (NCBI): domain Eukaryota; kingdom Metazoa; phylum Chordata; order Testudines; family Platysternidae; genus Platysternon; species Platysternon megacephalum. Next base: position 91,608 of record QXTE01000361.1, on the reverse strand, counting down.
TTGCATGGGAGTGAAATTAACGGGGGAATGGAGTTGTCTGAGGAAAATCTCTGACAGTGTGACCAACAAGGCATGGGATAGTAACACCCATCCTATTGCTCTGACAGCTGACACCAGCGTCCCATTCTGACACCAGGGATGTCAGAAGGTCCAGAAACTATTTTTGAAAAGAAAAGAAATTATACCTGTGACTGCTCCCTGGGATGGGAGGGGGGACTGGGGCTTGGGTCTGCAGTGAGGGGTGTTATGGGGAGGGGGATAAATGGGGATGGGAAGAAGGGTTGGGGGGTCCAGTAAGTGGAAGGGAAGGTATTAGGGGGATGAGGGGAGCAGACGGGAGGGTTGGAGAATCTGAGGGGTAGCAGAGGAAGTTGGGGGCTTGGGGTAGGGCTTTCAGCCTGGAATCTCCCCTTCCATGTGTGAGCTGGGATCTGAGGGAGCCCCACCCCTCTGCCGGGGTCTGAGCCCCTCTCTCAGACCCTCCATGTGAGCTGGGATTTGGGGTGGGGGGACTGAAAATGATGCAGATTTAAATATCTGAAATCCAGAAAAAGAATAGTTTAGATACACGTCCCCCTGTGTGTGATGAGGAATTGCACAGTGTGTGTGGGAGGGGCCTGGTTTGGAGGAGGGGCGGACTGGATAGACCTGGGGCATGGCTGGGGAAGCCTCGGTGAAGCAGGGGCAGGAGTCCCAGCTGTGGGGGGCAGTGGGAATGAGGGGCCCAGCTCAGAGTGCAGCTCAGCTGTGTAACCTAGGTAGCACATGGCCCTGCAATAGGTGGCTGCCTGTGACATGTGCATGCAGCTGCACAGGGAAACAGATAGCAAGGAGCAGCTTCTTACCTGTTACTGGCTTTTGCAGAGCGACTAATGGTTTAGTGGGGTGGGAAGGGCAGAAGAAGCTGGAAGTGTTGGTGGAGGACTACATGTTGTGGGGAATGGCAGGGTGGGGGGGAGAAGGAGGGAGACACACTTGTCTTCTCTTGCATACTTAAAGTTACTGTAACCCTCATGTAATAAAACTGTCAAGATTTGGGGACACAGACCATGGGTGAGATTTCCTTCGCCAGCTCGGTTAGCAGCTACACATTGCAAACAAGTCACAGCACGAGCATTATCCCTGTCCCACTAGAACAAAATGTACAGGAGCACTGAGGAATCACATAGCAACCAGGAGGCCTACTGGAAAGACCTCTGGACTGGGACTATTTCTAGCTCTGCCACTGGCCTGCTGGGTGACCTTGTGCAAGTCACTTTATCTCTCCATGCCTCAGTTTCCCCATCAGCATGCCTGCCTAGAGTGCACCAGGCTGCAGAACCTCTTCTGGCTCCTCCAGAACCTCCTGCTGAGGTTCTGGCAAGTCTTCCTCTCACATCCACTCATTTATGCACACCCCTTCCATGTCCCCACAATGTCATGGGACTTTCCATTCACTTTCCTCCTGGCACTGGCCTAGACACTCATCCCTCAGTTCAGGAGGAGGTGTCACAACAGGGATGTTCGCTGAGACTCTGGGGCCTGCTTTGGTTCCCTCATCATCTCACATATCTGGGCAGAGTTCCTGAGGGTGGCATCTCTTGGCTCCTTGAACTCCTTCGTGGAGCAGCAGCCACTGTCTGGGGTTCAATTCAATGTTGATAAATGCAAAGTAACGAACACTGGAAAATATAATCCCAACTATACATATAAAATGATGGAGTCTAAATTAGCTGTTACCACTCAAGAAAGAGATCTTGGAGTCATCCTGGATAGTTCTCTGAAAACATCCACTCAATGTGCAGCAGCAGTCAAAAACGCAAACAGAATGTTGGGAATCATTAAGAAAGGGATAGATAATAAGACAGAAAATATCATATTGCCTCTATATAAATCCATGGTACGCCCGTATCTTGAATACTGTGTGCAGACGTGGTCGCCCCATCTCAAAAAAATATATATTGGAATTGGAAAACGTTCAGAAAATGGCAACAAAAATGATTAGGGGTATGGAACGGCTGCCATATGAGGCGAAATTAATATGACTGGGACTTTACAGCTTGGAAAAGAGACGACTAAGGGCAGATATGATTGAGGTCTATAAAATCATGACTGGTGTGGAGAAATTAAATAAGGAAGTGTTATTTACTCCTTCTCATAACACAAGAACTAGGGGTCACCAAATTAAATTAATAGGCAGAAGGTTTAAAACAAACACAAGGAAGTATTTTTTCACACAATGCACAGTCAACCTGTGGAACTCCTTGCCAGAGGATGTTGTGAAGGCCAAGATTATAATAGGGTGTGACGTTATTGACATAAACTGTGACTGTATAGATCATTGTTGCAACCACTGTTATATATTTGCAGCACATATTGAACAAAGGTAGTCGTGTTAGGTGTCTATGGAAAGGTTATGATTTGCTGGTTATGATTATGCTGTCTGTATGTGTGTATCATTTTTGTAGTTGAAGTTAGGAATAGTGGCTATGTACTTGTATCTCAATGTGTTTTGATTCTAAGTATCATAGAATCATAGAATATCAGGGTTGGAAGGGACCTCAGGAGGTCATCTAGTCCAACCCCCTGCTCAAAGCAGGACCTAATCCCCAACTAAATCATCCCAGCCAGGGCTTTGTCAAGCCTGACCTTAAAAACCTCTAAGGAAGGAGATTCCACCACCTCCCTAGGTAACCCATTCCAGTTCTTCACCACCCTCCTAGTGAAAAAGTTTTTCCTAATATCCAACCTAAACCTCCCCCACTGCAACTTGAGACCATTAGTACTTGTTCTATCATCTGGTACCACTGAGAACAGTCTAGATCTGTCCTCTTTGGAACCCTCTTTCAGGTAGTTGAAAGCAGCTATCAAATCCCCCCTCATTCTTCTCTTCTGCAGAATAAATAATCCCAGTTCTCTCAGCCTCTCCTCATAAGTCATGTGCTTCAGCCCCCTAATCATTTTTGTTGCCCTCTGCTGGACTCTTTCCAATTGGAAATACATCCTTCTTGTATTGTGGGGCCCAAAACTGGACACCATACTCCAGTTACGGCCTCACCAATGCCGAATAGAGGGGAATGATCACGTTCCTTGATCTCCTGGCAATGCTCCTACTTATACAGCCCAAAATGCTGTTAGCCTTCTTGGCAACAAGGGCACACTGTTGACACATTTCCAGCTTCTCGTCCACTGTAACCCCTAGGTCCTTTTCTGCAGAACTGCTGCCTAGCCAGTCGGTCTCTAGTCTGTAGCAGTGCATGGGATTCTTCCGTCCTAAGTGCAGGACTCTGCACTTCTCCATGTTGAACCTCATCAGATTTCTTTTGGCCCAATCCTCTAATTTGTCTAGGTCCCTCTGTATCCTATCCCTCCCCTCCAGCGTATCTACCACTCCTCCCAGTTTAGTGTCATCCGCAAACTTGCTGAGGGTGCAGTCCACACCATCCTCCAGATCATTAATGAAGATATTGAACTAAACTGGCCCCAGGACCAACCCATGGGGCACTCCGCTTGATACTGGCTGCCAACTAGACACGGAGCCATTGATCACTACCCGTTGTAGCCTCAGTGAAGCATTTGGTCAACTTCTTGAGAAAGGACTATTCTCAGTAAGTGCCCAATCACGAAACACTTAACTGACAAAGTCTTTGGGAGACGCCAATCCACATCTGAGCTTTCCTGGGAACGTTCAAACTAACATGTAAACAATGGCCTCGGCCTGTAAAGAACTGAGTCATGCATGGACATGTGACTTGCCCATGTGACTTCAAACTCCATCTTGCTGCTGTGATCTTCCACAGGGCAGAGAATATAAAAGGCCCTGGAAACTGAGGGAACTGGGATTGTTTAGTCTGCAGAAGAGAAGAATGAGGGGGGATTTGATAGCTGGTTTCAACTACCTGAAAGGGGGTTCCAAAGAGGATGGATCTAGACTGTTCTTAGTGGTAGCAGATGACAGAACAAGGAGTGATGGTCTCAAGTTGCAGTGGGGGAGGTTTAGATTGGATATTAGGAAAAACTGTTTCACTAGGACGGTGGTGGAGCACTGGAATGGGTTACCTAGGGAGGTGGTGGAATCTCCTTCCTTGGAGGTTTTTAAGGTCAGGCTTGACAAAGCCCTGGCTGGGATGATTGAGTTGGGATTAGGTCCTGCTTTGAGCAGGGGGTTGGACTAGATGACCTCCTGAGGTCCCTTCCAACCCTGATATTCTGTGATTCTATGATTCTATGAAACCCGTCCACTTTGTCTTCAATCCTGCTTCTGACCTCTGGAGGGACTTTGTTACTAACTGAAGCTCTGAACAAAGGACTGAATGACCCATCCCCGCTGTGGATGTACTCAAGATAGACAGCTGCAGCGGCATAGGAGCCAGCAAACAGAGCTGTAAACAGGGGAGTTTGAGTGGGAGTTTGCAAGGGGAGTTTGGGGGAAGACTAAGAAAGGCAGGCAGAGGAACACACAGGCTACTGAAGGGAGTGTGCAGTGTTTTAGCAGTGTCTTGGTGCTCGTTGGGGGTTTGTTTTGCTGTGGGTGGTGGTGTTTCGGTTTGGTTTGTGTTTCCCAGATTTACAGGATTGAGGTGGGAAGCCTATGACAGATACAGAGGCAGCAGTTGTAGTGACCCAAGAAGTGGAAGACACAAGGAAGATGACTGGATGTGGAAGCTGTGGCATGTACATGATCCTGGAGGGGGTACCTTAAAAGAGTTTTGTCTGCATGAAGTGCCGCCTGATAGAGCTTATGGAAGAAAAGATCCGAGGATTAGAGATGCAGGTGGAAACTCTGGTTGAGTTTAGAAGGGGGTTCGAGCGGCTGATGGAGGAAAGACATGAGGAGGCCGAAGGGAAAAGCTCAGACTTGCAGATGGAAGCAGGACCAAAGAACTCTGAGGGGAGACTGCTGGGTGAGGAAAGTGGACAGTGGAAGAATGTGACTAAGTGAACCAGTCAGAGGAAAAGACAGGCTAGTGAAGGAGCAATAGAGCTCAGGAACAGGTTTGCGGAGTTGGAAAATGAAGAAGGGGCACAGCAGGTGGTCGCTGAAGGTGAGAGGGCAAGGAAGAAGAGAAGAGCAGCCAGCCCTATAAGGAGAGGGGAAGAGTCAATGGAGATGATACCAAACATGAGCCCCAGGAGGATATGGGATGGGTTGCGGAGGATTGCAAGGGTGAATAGGAATCGAGAGGACTTGCAGCCAGAGGGAACAGGGGATAGACCGGAGAATCGCACCATCACCAGGAAAAGGCAGGTCTACGTGATTGGGGACTCCTTACTGAGAAGAATTGACAGGCCTGTAACCAGAGCTGATCCAGAGAACAGAAGGGTGTGCTGTCTGCCGGGTGCTAAGATACGGGATGTGGGCTTGAGGCTGAAAAGGATCCTAACGGGAGCGGGAAAGAATCCGCTGATTGTCCTTCATGTGGGAATGAATGATATGGCTAGATTCTCGCTGGAATGTTTCAAGGGAGACTATGCCAGGCTGGGGAAGACGCTTAAGGAAATTGAGGCTCAGGTGATCTTCAGTGGGATTTTGCCTGTTCCTAGAGAAGGGCAACAAAGGTGTGACAAGATTATGGCGATCAACAGATGGCTCAGGCAGTGGTGCTATAAGGAGGGCTTTGGGATGTATGGCCACTGGGAGGCATTCATGGACAGAGGACTGTTCTCTCAGGATGGACTTCACCTGAGTAGGGAGGGACATAGACTTCTAGGATGGAGGATGGCACAACTGATTAAGAGAGCTTTAAACTAGGCATTTGGGGGAGATGGTTGGGAGATGTCCAGGTAATCTCCACGCCAGAATTTAACATTGAGAGGGAAGAAAACAAAGTAAGAAAGGATACAGCCGGGGTATGAGAATGGACATAAGGAGGAAGGGTAGCGTAGATACCAGTCTAATAGGTGATACTGGTGGTAGAATGTCTGGGCCTAATCGGGTAAAGAATGTCAGTGAAGCCAAATGGCAAAAATTAAGATGTTTGTACACTAATGCGAGGAGCCTAGGTAACAAAATGGAGGAACTAGAGCTACTGGTGCAGGAAGTGAAACCAGATATTATAGGGATAACAGAAACATGGTGGAATAGTAGTCATGATTGGAATACAGGTATTGACGGCTATGTGCTGTTTAGGAAAGACAGAAATAAAGGCAAAGGTGGTGGAGTAGCATTGTATATCAATGATGAGGTAGACTGTAAAGAAATAAGAAGTGATGGAATGGATAAGACAGAGTCTGTCTGGGCAAAAATCACATTGGGAAAGAAAGCTACTAGAGCCTCCCCTGAGATAGTGCTTGGGGTGTGCTATAGACCACCGGGATCTGATTTGGATATGGATAGAGACCTTTTTAATGTTTTTAATGAAGTAAACACTAATGGGAATTGTGTGATCCTGGGAGACTTTAACTTCCCAGATAATAGACTGGAGGACAAGTGCTAGTAATAATAATAGGGGCTCAGATTTTCCTGGATGCGATAGCTGATGGATTCCTTCACCAAGTAGTTGAAGAACCAACAAGAGGGGATGCCATTTTAGATTTGGTTTTGGTGAGTAGTGAGGACCTCATAGAAGAAATGGTTGTAGGGGACTGTGACAGTGTACCCCATAAAGGGGCTCATAAATGTATGTATAATATAACTGGAATAGGGTTCTGCTACATAGGCCATGTAACGCATCTATGTAAAGGTTGTGATCTACTGGTTATGTTCACCCTAGTTGTATGCAGGCACCATTTGTGTGTTCAAAGTTATGAACATTGGCTGTATGATTGCTTGATTTCTAAGGGGCCTCAGTTAGAACATTTGGTGACTTCTGGGGAAAGGAATGTGCAAATTAGGTGTTCAGTCAGGGGGCACTTAACAGACAAAAGAGCTTGGAAGATTCCAATCCACATTAGAAGTCTACCTGAGGACGTTCAAGGCAGCATGTGGGTAATGGCTGCTACCTGCAGTCCTGAGTCATGCATGGGCATGTGACCTGCCCATGTGATTCCGAATCTCCATTCTGTGACTGGATTCTACAGAGGGAGAGGAGGGGGTCTGCAGGGCAGTTAAAGGTGCCTTAAATTGGCATGTCGGACCTTAACATGTTTGGATTTCTCTTAGGGTTAAACTTAACTCTGAATGTTCTGAGTTTATAATATAAATAATAAAATGAGTCATGCACTTTAATGCGGTTATCCTCACCAGCACCCCTTATTGTCCTCTCAGTTTTACATATTGGCAACGGCGGCTAGTCCAAGGCTAGTGCTCTAACCATTGGACCGTCTTTCCTCTCCCTAACATTATGGTTGGAGATAATCACAACAACCCTGCTTTGTAGTTTATCCTAAATTACAAATACGAAATTACTAAGAGCAGCAGACAGAGCTTTCTCAGGTCCCGGTCCCAGACTGTGGAACGAACTCTATCAGGAACTAAGGACCATCCCAAACCTCCCCACTTTCCACGTGCATGTCTTTGACCTGCTTTATCTAACATAGACACCAAGTGTGTGTCTATATAGAGGTTATTTTAAAAAAAATCAAAACAAGACACTCCACTGCTCACACTTCTCCCTCTGAGGCATAGACGACTCCTGCCTCCCCATACTGGGGGGCACAATCTAAAGGGGAGGACACATGACCGCCCCATGTGCCTCCTCTGCCCAGCGACACCCCTCCCCCCCCAGGCCTGGCCTGGGAATGGGGCCTCGGGGGCCAAAGAGGCAGAGCTGGGCCATGGTAAGAGCTGCATGGTCAGCTGTGGGAAGCCGCAGACTCTCCATCTGCCCTGGACGGGGAGTCCTGGGGGTCGGACACGGACTGGGGGCTGCTCTCAGACCCCCACCCTGGGCAGGTGGTGGGTCTGTGGCTCTCCACAGCTCCTCAGGCTCAGTGGTTTGAGCACTGGCCTGCTAAACCTAGGGTTGTGAGTTCAATCATTGAGGGGGCCATTTAGGGGTCTGGGGCAAAAATCAGTCTGAGGATTGGTCCTCCTTTGAGCAGGGGGTTAGACTAGATGACTTCCTGAGATCCCTTCCAACCCTGATATTCTATGACTGGATGATCCCAGTGGTCTTGTCTGGCTGTGGAATCTATGAAAAATAACAATGTGTTTTTGCAAAATTTTTATCCTAAAATTATTGAGGTTCCCCCCAGTGCCCCCTTTATTTCCTCCTATCTACTCACAGGGGGAGCTTGGACTGTTATGAGGGTCAGTTCAGCTCAGACACTGACCTAGATGAGTTAACTACCCCAGGGCTACGCATACATCTGGTTGAGAACCACTGATCTAGATAATACTTAGCCCTGCCTTGAGTGCAGGGGACTGGACTAGATGCTCTCTCAAGGTCCCTTCCAGTCCTACGATTCTATGAGGAAATACAGAGGGATTCTAGAGCTGCTAGCAAAGCACACTGGGTATAAAAGGCCTGCTGTCCTTAGGCTGGGGGAGACGGTGCTGAGAGTTTTCTGCCTAGGAGCAGGCTCAGCCATGCCAGGCTGATCCTGCCAAAAGGAAAGGAGCTGAAAGCAGAATCCTGGGAGGCAGTCTGGAGAAGAACTGAGTAAAGGACAAGTTGGGAGCCCTATGTGAAGAGGGGTGAACCCAGGAGAACAAAGGGAGATGTTCTCCTAGTCCCTGCTGTGGGGCTGCTGTGCTAAGAGTTCTCTGTGTTCCTTTTGCACTGTTGTTGTTTACCCTGGGAGGGGGAGGTTTTGGTTCAGAGGGTTAAACTACCCAATTAACAGGGGAAACTGAGGCACTGGCCCTTCCTGATGATAAGAGGGTAAGTGGCATTGTCACACTGCCTTTTTATTCCATTTTGCCACTGAAAATGGGGGAGGGGAAAACTGGAATTTGGGGAGGGGGTGTTAACTTTTTTGTGTGTGGGGGGGGGGAAACAAAACTTTTTGGAAAATAACTTTTCCCCTAAAAAGGCTTCTTTTGTTTTTCTACTGAGAAATTTGTGTTTGGAAAAATGCTGAGCAGTTCAAATGTACGCATGGCCACATTTGCTGCCTGCCTGGGGGAGAAAAAAAACTAGCCACTGTTTTAATGAACCCACTGAGCAAAACAAACCCTTGTTGAGCCTGATGATGATGAATCACTGGTCCCAGGAAAGCAAAGCACAGAGCTTGCAATGTCTTATTCCATCCCTCTGAGTGACAAGAGGGTGAGATCGGGCCTGGAGGATTTATATCTGATGAGAGACTTTTCCTGCAGCGTACTGAACTCCTTACTCTGTGACTTCCTCAGCCCTAGAGGCACTGAAGCCAACAGATGGCTAACCCCAGTGACGGACAAGTCAGCAAGAGCATTATGGTTTGACCAGGAGAAGGACCTGTTGCAGATTAGAGGGTTAATTGGTAACATGTCCTGTTAATGAGCTCGGTGCCCCTGCTACCCTCTCCCTTCCCTTTACCCTGGGACAGGGGCTGCTTGAATGGGTTGCTGTGACCCCTCTGGGGGTCAGAGGTTGAATTGTAGGAAACACTTTCTAACTCTCAGGGCGGTCCAGCTCCGGAACAGGGAGATTGTGGAATCCCCACCAGTGGAGGGTTTTTAAGAGCAGGTTGGACAAACATCTCTCAGGGCTGATCTAGGCTGACTTGGTCCTACCTCAGCACAGGGGGCTGGACGAGGTGACCTCTCGAGGTCCCTTCCAGCCCTACATTGCTATGATTCGCTGATCAATCGGGAACAGACCCCGAGTTTCCTCTCAGACTCAGGAACCAAATACGATGGCTGATTTTGGCCAATAGGTTCCTCACAGGCCTTCTACTCTGGCTCCTGCTTGCCTCACTGAGTTCAGCAGCTGGTCCAGTGAGCTCCAGAGGCTCCATGTGAGCTCCATGGAGCTGCCTATTCCCTGCCCTAACCTTCCCCCGAACTGCCCAGCCCAGCTTCCCCTGGCCTCTCATACATGGCACTGCTCGCTCCCTGCATGGGACCCCCAGCATCTTGGCCAACCCCAGCGGTTGCTACCCTGAGCCCTGTGAGCTGCTGTTTTAGGATATCCCTCCCTACTGTGATTTGTCCCCCGGCTCAGACAGAGATCTCTAACTTCCCCCCAAGTTTGTCCAGCAAGTCTCGGTCAGATCCACCCGCCGAGGGTCGACGATGCCGTGCCCTGTAGGCATTTCAGAGCAGCCGTTCCCCCCAGGTACTGCCAGACTGACTGGGCTGGTTCAGGCCAGACACTGGGGGCGGGAGGAGGGGGGGGAGACAGAGCAGCTGCCTTGGGACCCCCCAGGGGACAATTCCCTAAAGCAGCTATGGGGGGTGGGGGAGTGGTTTGCTCAGGCCTGGACACCCCTCTCCCACAGCTGCCTCCTGGATCAGGGCCTGATGCCCTGCTCTCCCTCTGCCATCCCAAGCAAGGTGGGGTTGCCAGGTCCCCTCCATTCCTGGGCCTGCTCAGCCCCTCTCTGTCCTCCTCAGATTTCCCCCTACCCCTCCAGGAAGTTCCCCTTCTCTTTTCACACAGTCCTTGCCCCTCCCCCAGTCTCTGCCTCCACTTTGTCCCCAATTTCCAGCTACTCCCTTGTCCCCATCACCCGTGCCCTGCCCTGTCCATGGGGACCCCGTCCCCCACTCTGTCTGGCTCATGGGAGGCTGGGGTCTCAGCTGTGCAATGGTTCCCCAGAGGGCGGCTCCAGCAGGGGGTTCCATTGCCAGGTCAGACAGGGCCCCTTGGCAATGACCTTTCCCCAGCCTGTCTTGGTGCAGGGCAGAGGCTGCTCAGTGCCTGGAGATGGGAGAAGAGGAGACGTGGGGGAAGGGCAGGCTGGGGGCAGCATGGCCAGCACTGTGCCCCCGGCTGGCGGCTGCTCAGGGGGAGGAAGACGGGTTTGGAAATCAGCCTGTCTGTGCCCCAGCTTTCCCTTCTGTTCCCAGCCTTCTCTCCACAGGTCTCCCAGGGCCTGGAGGGTGCTGGTCCTTGGGGGACACTGCCACCACTGGCTGCTCCCCCTAGTCCGTGTGGCCATGGTGGGCTGCACTGCATTCGGCTGGAGGCCGCCCTGGGATCCGACGCCAGCGATGGGGCCCGGCAGAGGGTTCCCTAAGCAGGCTGGACTGGGGGGGATGTCCTGCCGGCTGGATGCCCCATATTCAGAGTCTATCCAGGGCCTGGCACCCTCCTTCCCCAGCAGAGAGGGTCCGGTGTCATGCTAGGGTTCGGTTCCCCACATGGCAAACCCCATCGGCCAACGGTTACATGTGGGTACCCAAAGCACGACTGCCCATGGCAGTGACTGCGTCTGGCTGCCCCCCCCCATTGCTGCTGGCTGGGCGGGCCACGGTTCACTGGTGGGTCACCAGCGAGTCCGTAGGTACAAGCCCACAACATTCGCTTAATTAAAAACAAAAAGGGGTGAAAGGGGGGACAGACTTTTTTTCTGTTTTAAAACTTTCCACTGAATTTTTTTTTCATTTTCAAAAATCACGAAAATTGAACCATTTTTAATGTGCAAAACATGATCAGGTGACTAAGCCCAATCTGTTTTAAAAAAATTGCAATGTAATGAACGGTTTGTAAACTTTGGGACCAGGGGCATGTGTGGCTGGGCTAGCCTTAACTTAACCTAGTTTATGTGCTCTATCCTGCCAGCAGTGGTGATGCGGAGTGTGGGTGGGTGGACTTCAGATCTAGGCAATGCTAGAAGAGTAAGGGGAAGAGGTGTTGAGACAGGGATGTAGGCAGGACCTTGGACTGGGAGAGAATGGGCAGAAGCCAGGAGTGTGGGGTGGAGGGTAGGTGTGGGCAGGGGGGCTGGGGCTGGGGCTGGAGCTGGGGAAGGCAGGTGAGAGAACAGGGACAGGAGCCTGCAGTGGGGGTATAGAAGCAGCCGAAAGGGGCACAAGGTGGTTGGTTGGTTACAAATACAGCTGGGTGGCGACATTTTTCATCCAAAACTTTTTTTGGCAAACAATTCAGATTTGGTGACAGCAAAATGGTTCGTGAATTGGGGTCAGTTTCGCCAAATTGTTCATCTTGGGCAGGGGGTGAGTGGGAATGAAGCAAATAAAAATGGAAACGTTCTCTCTTTTTCAGAATTTCTGATTGGAATGACTTTTTGTCTCAGATTTTTCTTTAATTTTATTTAAAAATGCCAAAAAGGCTTAAAAAGCTCAAACTAGAAACAATTTTTTTTCAGCCTGCTGAAAATCCTCCCAAACATTTGTTTGGTTTGGTTTTTCAGAACTGCCAGTGAACCAGAAAAGGCGTCATTCTCCTAGCTCTAGTTACAGGCAACTCCATTGTCCACTCTCCTAAAGACAATTACAAAAATAAGCCTCAGGAAATGTCTTTTCTCTAAGCTGATGCAATGAGCAATAACCCTGGAGGCTGACACGGGGAATGACTGACAGGAACATTGGGGGTTTCCAATCTTTGACAATCTCCCTCAAAGACAGTTCCTGGTGGGGGGATTCTCTGCTATGAACATGTGGGTCTGTTCCCCCTTGTCCAGCCCTGAGGGCGGGATCTGTGGGGAATCCCCTTCCCCTGGGCCTGCTCTTGGTCTCCCTCATGGAGGGTTGAGGGGAGCCTGACTGTTCTCATCCTTGTCTTGCCTGTGCTCTGCAGAGGCCTGAACCTGGATTGAGTCCCCTGAAGGTGGGGGCAGGGCCGGCGCAACCCATTAGGCGACCTAGGCGGTCGCCTAGGGCACTGCTATTTTGGGGGCGCCCCGTCCGTCCATTGAATTTTGGGGGCGGCATTTCGGGGGCGGGACCTTCCGCCACCTAGGGCGCCGGAAAAGCTGGCGGCGCTCCTGGGTGGGGGGAACGACACCTTTCCAGAGTGTTGGGGTGCAGATCCTGGGGAGCCAGGCTGCTGACTCAACACAGATGTAGCTGGGATGGGGACAGAAATGTTCATTTCGCTCTGGCTGATACAGGCACTGTACTGCCTGCCCCTTCCTCGTCATTTCTCCTCTACGCCCTGATCTGCAAACACTCACGTGTCAGGCTGGCTGACACACCCGTGAGTTCAGCCCATTGGAGTCAGTGGGATGACACATGGGAGTCCCTACACAAACACTGCCTGTGTGGCAGATCAGGCTGCACAAATACAACCACCCCGACCCAAACCCGTCTGCTTATAACGGAGGGACACACACGGGCGGGTGGGGTTGGGCGAAGATTTTGCTTGCTATATGTAGCGCCTTTGTCATTACTTCACTATGGACTTCCCAGTTCTTTAATGTCTGGGCTGGTGGTGGTTACACAATGTGATGTTTGTGCTGGAATACAGCTCAGATTGCAAGATCGCAGCATGCAATAAGTCCACATAAATCATATCAGATGCCTTTCCTTTGGCCACTACTCAGTTAACTCTCAGTTTTCTAGCAAGTCGGAGAAACTATTTTCCCCAATAGAAACTGTGCTGGGTTGGCTCTGCCTCCTGCTCCTCTATCTCTGCTGCTCGAATTATCATTTCAACTCATTTCCCCGCTACTGAAGTGAGGTTTAACTGATCCGTAACCCCTAGGAACACCCTAGCAGCACAATGCTGGTGACCCTCTCATCCTCAGGTAGTGCAGATGAGTTGAGTAGTAGATGGCATCATGTTTTGTTAGTAGCTGTGGTGAAGACTGAAGCATAGATGTCCTGCGATGTCCTCCTCATGGATCACTCCTGCTTGCCCAGCAGACCTAGCAGGCTTCCTCCTTCTGACATGCTTAAAAAGTCCATATTTGCTTGGAGCAGCCCATTCCCTATCTTCTCAGTGACCTTCCCGACAGGCAGGTAAAGGACTGGTGCGAAGCTAGACAAGATGGTAACAAGAGGCTTTCTTTAGGACATCACTAGCCTTCCTCACATCACATCCTGCCTGCTCAGAAGGCGTCCACCATTTCTTGGGCATGGAACCAGGACCTTGCCGGTGACCTTCGCCAGCCAGGAGGTCACTAGCCAACTGCCCAAGGGGTGGGTTTGAGACCACTAGTCACCCACTTGGAGCCTGGCAAGAGAGAACCCCATCCCGCATTGATACAGTCACCCCACTGGAGGGCCAGACTGAAAAGCGGCTCTGTGGATGGAGGGGACTATCTCAGGCTGCAGACAGTCCAGCCTAGTGGACCCGTGCCCAGCCCAAAGCAACTCTTCACCCTTGCGATGGAAGACACCAGAAACAGCTTTCTTGGCCTGTATGAGCAGGTGTGAATATGTCCACATGGACTCCAAATAGAGTCCCCAATTAGACCTTCAGCCTCCTGTGATGCTCCTGTGTCCTGCCCAGCTGCTTCACCTCTCACAACAAGTCACCAATAATGCAGTGCGTCCTGCAAGGACAAGGTGGGCCAGTGGGGGGCTTTGGTATCTCGTCAGTGCTGGTGGACCACAGATGGCGATACAGCTCCACCAGCTCATCACAAGAGTTATCATGGCAGAGTGCATAGAACCTTCCCCATCTCTGTGGGAGTCGCTCTGGGGCCAGACTGCGAAGGGCCATCCAAACATGGCCTCCACCTCTAGCTCTCCAGATGGCTGACTACACAAGATGGAGATCCAACCATGGCCAAAAGGACTTCCTGACCAAGAGAAGGCCAAGCCACGGCTTCCCTGTATGATGGGTTCTTCCCATGTTAACCTAAGACAGGAGAGTAGAAGCTTCAGCCTCCTTAAACGGGGTGCAGCTTCTGCGTCTCTGTATCCAGAGCAGGCTGGGAAGAGGCAGAGCAGCAGGGAGTGCAGGTTGGACATGGGAACTCCAGATATTTGTCAGGTTGCTGAACTAAAAGCAGCCTGGCCAACCTTCAGCCTGACCTCTGGTGTACAAAGCCCATTGTGAAGGGCCCCCCACTCTGAGAGCATGAGAAGATAGAGCTGGGGGTGCACAGTTCTGAGGCTGGGAAGGTGCAGCACAGGAGTGGAATGGGCTCCAGAGCAGGAGAAAAACCACACAGCCTCCCAGGTGACTCTCAGTAGCCCCTTTAGATGCCTCTCTTGCAAAATTCCCCACCCAGGAGGGGTCAGCCAGAATCTGCTGTGATAGTGGTGGGACCCTTCATGGGGCCAGTTACTGCCCTACAGTAATTGGCTTTGGAAAGAGTTTTTAATGAATTCTAGGAGCCCTCTCATACTGCCTGCCATCCTCGGGGCCGGGCTGGTCCTGGAGAACCCACCACATCTCTTTGTGCCCCCCTGTCAGGAGCAAATAGCCTATACTTGGTGACTACCATGGGGGAAGAACTGCAGAGAGAGCATGAAAGTGACCAAATGAGCTCTTAATGACCCAGCCCCTTGCCTCACTCCGGCAGAGAGGAAGCTCTTTCATCTGGCATCTTTCCGAAGAACCATGAGATTGCTGCATGGGGAATGGAGATTCCTCTGCTCTGACAGCTCCAGCAATGAGTGTGTCCCAGAGTGACATGCACACGAGGTACCCCCAGCTTGCAGGGACGGTGAGTGGGATTGTGGGGAGTGCAAAGCCCCATGGGTGAGGGATCATGGATGGGAACTTGGAATGGGGGGAAACTAAAATACAATGGGACATAGGAATCAGTAGTGCAGGGGTTCTCAGCTGGAGGGGTGCAACCATCCTGCCTTTCCCATAGTGGATGGGAGGGGAGGGCTAGCTGGATCCCAGCTAAAAGGGGCAGGGGGTAACTAGATCCCACCTGGGGGCGGGGAGCCAGGACTAAGATAGCAGGGGCCTGCAGGTTGGGACTGAGAGGTACTGGCAGAGCTGTTTATGGGGGGAGAGGGAGACAGGACTAAGATAGCAGGGGTCTGCAGGTTGGGCTTGAGGGGCACTGACAGAGCTGTGTGTGTGTGAGCCAAGGACTGGAACAGTGTGGGCTGCAGGTTTTGGCAGAGGTGCCTTGACAGTGAGGGAGCCCAAGACTGGAGTAACAGGGGGACTCTGGGTCAGCAGTGAGCTGTCCGGCTGAGGGGAGGGAGCCCAGAGGTCTGGAGTCACAGGTGGGCACTGTGGGCTAGGCCGGAGGCTCATTGGCAGAGCCGGGCATGGAGATCTCAGGCCTGGCCTAGCAGAGAAGGCTACGGGACAGAACTAAGTGGCCAGATCTGCAGTGTTGGCACCAGAGGTGCAAGTAAGCCAGTACGCCCTGGTACGGCATACCGGCAAGAGCCGGTGCACCGTACCTGGGTGGACTGGCTTCCCCAGGTGGCAATTTAAAGGGCCTGGGGCGGGTAGCGGCAGCCGGAGCCCTGGGCCCTTTAAATCGCCCCCCGAGCCCTGCTGTTGGAGCCCTGGGGGTTGCGGCGGCAGCCAGGACCCCTGGGGCTCCATCGGCAATTTAAAGGGCCCGGGGCTCCGCTGCAGTAGCAGCAGCTGGGAGCCCCTGGCCCTTTAAATTGCCACCGGAGCCCGCGGCTGCCGCTGCTACCCCAGAGCTCCGGCAGCGGGGCTTGGGTGGTGATTTAAAGGGCCCGGGACTCCCACTGCCACTACCCTCCGGGGCCCTTTAAATCGCCACCCGAGCCCCGCTGATGGAGCCTTGGGGTAGCGGCAGCGGGGCTCCAGCAGTGACTTAAAGGGCCAGGGGCTCCTGGCTGCCGCCTCTTCCGGTTGAGGCCCCGCCCTTCCTCAGGACTCCGGAGTACCGGTAAGTCCTTTAAGTTACTTTCACCCCTGGTTGGCACCCTCTGTAGTCCTGCACTAAGATGCTGACCACAGCCTCAGAGCTTCTGAGGCCAGCAGGGACCACGGGGACCATCTAGTCCAGGGATCTCAAACTCAAATCACCATGAGGGCCACATGAGGACTAGTACATTTGCCCGAGGACTGCATCACTGAAATCTTTTCATACAACGATACAAAAGTATAGTCAAAAATGAAAAAAATGAAGAGTAATATAGAATGATATTAAAAGTCAATGTATTAACTTTTTTAAAACTATAATGTGAAAAGTCAGTGCTAATTTTTGACAGTCATTTCCTTTTTGGTAACTTAGCTGGCAGCAAAAACAACAAGGAATCCTTGTGGCACCTTACAGACTAACAAATTTATTTGGGCATAAGCTTTCATGGGCTAGAACCCACTTCATCAGATGACAGCATTTTGCATCAACCAGAGCATCAATATATCCTGAGATGAAACCAAACTCAATGTTGCTTGCAAATGTTCATCAGTGAGCCTTGATCTTAACACAGTTAATCTTCATGGAAGAGAAAAACTGTTCACATATATATGTACTTCCAAATATTGCCATTACCCTTGCGGAAGCAGAGAATAACATGGGAAATATTTCTTGTGAAAGAAACCGGTAGAATTCTGGAATTCCAACATCGGTATACTTCTGCTTCAAAACGACATCACACTGAAGCTCCACTAACTCCATCTGCATTTCTTCTGCAACATTGTCAATTTCCACAGCAAATGGTGTGGAAAAAAGTTGAAAATGTGGTTCAAGTGCCTTGAAATCTTTAAACCGCACATCAAACTGTTTGTGTAAGTTAGAAACAATATCTGCATATTCTTTCAAGGATTTGGGTTCAACTTTTCCTAAGGAATTCATAGTTGAGAAATTGACCAAATTGCCAGCAGTCAGCTGTTTCCCCCACAAATTAAGCTTGACTTTGAATGACTTAACACTGTCATACATCTGTGTTATCACCTGTTTTCTACCCTAAAGCTTCAAGTTCGGTGCATTCAGGTGATCAGTTACATCTGTTAGAAAAGCAAGGTTGCAGATAAAAGTAGAATGAGCAAGCTGTGGAGCCTCCTTGTTTTTCATTTTCATGAAGGAATCAATCTCGTCTCTAAGAGCAAAAAAACGCTTCAAAACATTTCCACAACTCAGCCATCTAACTTGAGTGTGATACAGAAGTTCCCCATATTCGTTGTCCATACTTGCTAGAAAATAAGTGAACTGTCTGTGATTCAGCCCTTGTGCACGTATAAAATTAACGGTTTTAACAACTACATCCATAACTCCTTCATTTGTAGGCTTTTACTACACAGGGCTTCTTGGTGCAAAATGCAATGTATATTGGTGAAGCTAATTCCTGGTATATTGAGGCTGTTCAGTTTGGTCTTCAATAATCCAACCACACCAATGTTTTCAGAGCCCATTGATGGTGCACAGTCCGTAGCCAAAGATATGAGTTTGTTCCATGGCAGCGCAGCTTTTTCAATGCACTCTTCCAGTCCTTGAAATATGTCACGTCCCGTTGTGGTACCCTTCAGTGGCAATTCTTCAGTTATATTCAAATTATAATCCACACCTCTAATGAACACTGCACACTGTGCAGTATCTGATACATCTGTACTCTCATCAAGAGCAATTGAAAATGCTTCGAAGTCTTTTGCCATTTGAATCAATTGTTTTTGCATATTATCTGCTAAATCCGTTATCCTGCAGGCAACTGTATTGGCAGACAAGCTTATGCCTTCAAAAACTTTCTTCCTATCAGGACATAAAATTTCGCTGGTCTTCACAAGACATTCTTTTAGGAATAGGCCTTCTGTAAAAGGTCGCGATGATTTAGCTATCATTTAGCTTATCACAAAACTTGCTCTTACCAAATCTTTGCTAGACTTGTTAATCTCCAAAAAGAAATTTCTTTGCTTGGCAAATGCTGCTTTAAGTTGCCGAACTTTTTCCTCTCTGATTTTTCCGGTGAATGCATCATATTTTTCATGGTGCATTGTGTCGTAGTGCCGACGCACATTATACTCCTTGGGAACAGCAAGCATTTGCTGACAAATAAGTCATTGAATTTTATCTTTTACTTCTGTGAAAAAATATAAATTCTCCCATTTGTCTTGGAAAACTCTTTTCTTTCATGAGTGTTATTTTTTTCGACACCGAAGTCATTTTTGAGGGGTTTTAATAAAATATAAACACTCAGTAATGCACCTCACTCAAAGGACAAAACATGCATTTACTTTTAGAATTACTTTGGTTAAAGCCCCACCCCCGGCCCCACTCCACCCCTTCCATGAGGCCCTGCCCCTGCCCCACCTCTTCCCACCCCTTCCCCGCCCCCATTCCAACCCCTTCCCCAAAGTCCCCACCCCAACTCTGCCCCTCCCTGCCCTTAATCCAAGCCCTTCCCCAAATCCCGGCCCCGGGCCCGCCTCTTCTCCGCCTCCTCCCCTGAGTGCACCGCGTCTCCGCTCCTCCCCCCTCCCTCCTGGAAAGTCCTAAGTGCCACAGCTGTTTGGCGGTGGGAAGCGCTGGGAGGTAGGCAGAGGAGCGGGGACGCGGCGCGCTGGGGGCGGGGGAGGATGGGCGGAGCGGGGGAGTCGGCACCTATGGTGGGCCGCAGTAAATAGCTCCGTGGTTCGCATGGACTGCATGTTTGAGACCCCTGATCTAGTCTGTCCTCCTGTGTAACACAGCCCAGAGAACTCCCCCATGTGCCCAGCTGTTTGGTAAGCAGCAGTTCCAGTGGCTGAACTAAAGACAGCCTCTAGCTGAGGCAGCCCAAGCAGCACTTTGCAGGCTCGACAGCACCCAGGTGAAGCAGAGGGCTCCCCCCGCTGAACGCCACTGCCACAGCTCCCCTCCTTTCCTGTTCACTGCACTCAGCTGCATCGCCCAAGCAGTCAGACACCCCAGCAGAGCAATTGGGGCCATTACAGCCAGCATGTCTCAGGGGACGTGAAAGGTTTTAGCTGTGTGAGAAGTGCACTCATTGCTCGGTACAGTCAGGGGACCTGTCAGACCTAGGCATTTAGTGGGCGAAGAGACAAAAAACACATAAGTATCTGCAACCGCTCTGCTTCCTTGGGGGTCTGCCCTCTGTGATCCTCCATTGCTGGTGGGTTTGCCCAGGTGCGATGTACTGGAATGGAGTAAGCAATCCAAGGCGCTGACGGGACAGACTGCAGCTTGCTGTGCTGTAGCAGTGGAGAGCTAACCCAGGTACAAAACCTCCTCTGAGTCCCAACCGTCAGCAGCTCTGACTCTGACATGCAGGACGCAGGAAAGGGGCCGTGGCCGAGCAGCTCCTTTGCAGAGCAGAGCCGCCCTTCTAGCAGCATAAGCTGCGGTGTTTTATGAGGCATGTGACTGCTCCGGCCTGCCAGGATCGCTACGCCGTGTCACTGGTGTGGCCCTGGACAGGTCCCTCGTTGCTCTCTTGAGTAGCCAGTTTTATGGAACAACGGTAAAATCCGCATTTGGCTAATCCCTGTGCTGCATAAGCGATGTTCCCACAGCCAGTGTGCGCCAGCCTCTCTGTGGTGATTTAACAGCAGAGGCTGGCATGACATCAGTCACTAATACTAAGTCCAGAAATGAGTAAAGTGTCCTGGGTGCTCCTGGCCTCGTGCTGCCATGCAGGGGCAGTGAGGGGCAAAAGGCCACCCCTTAGGCCAGCTACCAACACTGCGACTAGCCGCGCAGAAGGACACAGCCTGCATGGGGCCATCACGCCCCTCGCCCCCCATGCACCTATAGGCGGACCCACCCCGTCCCAATGCATGAACCAACATTGCTGCTCTGGGGGGAGCAGACCATGCCAGAGTAGAGCGGGTACATGGTACTACCTCTCTGCCCCGCCTGGGGCAGCATGGCATCACGGTGCCCCTTGCTCAGGGCAAAGCCACCCCTGCAACCTTTAATCCGTTAATTCCCTTATGAGCAAACAAATATTCAGTCCCTTGTAATAAGTTTCCCCACCACTAGTGCAGGCTAGAGACATGCAGCTCCCTGAAACGGGTACCTCCCCACTGCTAAAGTGTCTCACTGCCTCCTATTCCCTAATGGGCTGAGGCACAGGGGTATAGCTACACAGCAAAAACACCCCCGGGATGGCAAATCTCACCGTGTGGGTCAACTGGCTCGCAGGGCTAGGCAGCGTAGCCAATTGGGCCGGAGTCCCAGCACTGAGCCCCTCCCTGGGTTTCAGAGTCTGGTCTCCAGCCCAAGCATTTGCTTTTAACCCTGCAGCATAAACCGGAGCCAGCCAGACTTGCTGCTGGGAGCCTTTTTCTGTTTGGCTGTGTAGACGTACACAGCCCGGCTAAGTAACTGGCCCCCATTCACACATGGAGTTGTTGGTGGAGCAGGGACCAGGTCTCCTGCATGCCAGGCCAGTACCCAAACCACTGGGCTGCCCCATGGCTCTTGCTGGGTTTTCTGAATTTGGGGTGAAATCTCCCCGTGCAGAGACAGCTCAAGGCCTAGGCACCGCTTAGCTAAGTGTCTAAGTGGCACATCAGCAATGCCTAACTCTTGTGCTGGTTAATTTCACTTGTCTTCACCCTTGTCCTGCCCTGCCACTGCCTTCGTCTCTTCTATTGTATTTGTACGCACACCTGGCTCAGTCTGTATGGTCTTTGGGGTGCTGACTGCATTGCTTTCACATCAACGTCCCACCCTGTGACTTTGCAGTGCTATAAATATTAAACAGTAATAAGCCTGTGTTGGCATCTGCAGCAACTCATTAGACTAGTTTGTGTAGCCCACGCTAGAATAGTGCTGGTCTCTGTCCCCACTAGTGCCTGGGCCATAGAAGAGTTTAATCAGCCTGTTACAGGTGCTGGTCCAGGTACTTTGTCCTTAAGCCTGTTGCGTGGGATTTTCAGGAGCACATGATGAAAATTTTTACCCTATTAAAACAAACTCCAACCCCATTGCAATCTCCAAGAACCCGTTCGCTCACCTCACTATACGTTGCTTGTCTCTTGCATGTTTAAAGGTTTGAGATACTCTTGTCCGGGCATCTAGCGTTTGCATTCAGCTACAGACCAGATCCAGATGTTTGCAGAATGTGCAGGGGCTTCTCTTGGGATCATGGAGAGCAGCGGGCATTGTTTGTATTAAACTGTGGCTGAGACTGTTACCTTCACGAGGAGATGGGCATGCTGAAGAAATACAGAATAATAATCCCTAGCTCTTATCTAGCACTTCTCAGCAGTAGATCTCAGAGTGCTTCACCAAGGAGGTTAACGTCCCCATTTCACCGATGGGGAAACTGAGGCAACATGACTTGCTCATGGTCAATCAAAAAGCTAACGGTAGAGCTGGGACTAGAACCCAGGTCTCTCAAGTCACAGGGATGGTTCCATCCACTAGACCACACTGCCTGTCTCACAAGTCAAAAGTAAGGGGGATGTTCAACGAGTTTTAGGATGGCTATAAAGCCTCCAGCTTCAAAGCATAAATCAACCTGTAACTAACGGGGAGCTAGGAAGGGGCAGGATATCCCATAAGTGCCTACTGCAAGGTTTCTTGCCCCTTCCTCTGAAGTGTCTGGTGCTGAGCTGGCCTAGGTGGACCCAGTGTCCAAAAATAAGGCTTTATTATGTTTGCACAGAAGCCCCTCCAGCAGCAACTGTGCTACTTTATTTGCTGTGCAACTCAATCGCTGCATAACCAAGTGTGTGTGGGGGCGATGTTTCATGGCCTGTCGGCTAGAGAAGGTTAGACTAGATACTCTGGGGGGATAGCTCAGTGGTTTGAGCATTGGCCTGTTAAACTCAGGGTTGTGAGCTCCATCCTTGAGGGGGCCATTTGGGGCAAAAATCTATCTGGGGATTGGTCCTGCTTTGAGCAGGGGCTTGGACTAGATAAACTCCTGAGGTCCCTTTCATCCCTGATATTCTATGGTCTTCTGGGCTTCGACTTTATGACTGTAAGTAGTCCAACTTGGTTGCCTCTGGTTTCAGGCTGGGATTTAACATGGAACAAAACGTGGGGAGGCGCAGGCCCCTCTGAAGATGAATTCCATGGGAAAATGTTGCTTTGTACTGGAGGAAGTCCTGATCGATTTAATGGCTGCAGAGTCAAAGAAAAAGCCACGGAAACATAAGCCTTCATCCTCTTCCTGACTGTGGTGGGGGAAGAAGCCATGAAATCACCTCTGCAGAGGAGGCTGAAAGAGACGAGATGGGTGTGTTTGTACAGGAAAAAACGATAACATCCCAAGGGTATCAACTCCTCGCTTGCGCCCAACCCCACAGAGAGAAGATCCACATGGAACATTGCTTGAAAGTAAAACCTGTGCATCTGAAGAGCTGAGTCACTGATAATGGAGGGGATTGTTTGGGGGGGGGGTGATAACCTCATCTGGAAGCAGTGATAACAGATCCAGATTTGATATTAACTAATGCAAGAGACGGCTAAAGAACTGCAGGAGTTACTGGCTCATCCATAAGAAGTAGGTGGGGTAAGTGTCATTTATAAAGTGGTTGCTAAGAAGAGTGCAGGTCATGGAAAACGAAAAGAACCAATAAGCCGTAGGTAAAAGGAGGGGCAAGGAAGGATGTGGTACTAAACACCCCAGAAATAAATGCCCGGGCTGTGAGCAGGCCTGCAGAAGCTGTGCCAGGAGGAATCAGTTTGCAGAGGTGTGTAATGCAAATTGTGTGTGTGCAATCGCAGGATGGGAAGACGCCAGTTGCAGAGTTGGGTTGAAATTCACCTCAGTGCAAAGAGCCAGCCCAGACACCACCGAAGTGCTAGGCTGAGGGCCTGCTGCACACAGTGAATTTCACTCTGGATGAGCTGTGTGTGGGAAATAGGGTGACCAGGCAGCAAATGTGAAAAATCGGGATGGGGGTGGGTGATAATAGGAGCCTATATAAGAAAAAGACCCCAAAATCGGGACTGTCCCTATAAAATCGGGACAAGGTGTCCTGTGTCCGTGTGGAGGCAAATTAAGAATAAAAGGTCGCTGGCCGGCCTGGCCTGGGGATGTCAGATCCAAGCGCCTGAGGCTCTACCTACAGCAGGACACCACACACACACAGGGCTAGTGACTCATCCCCTGCCTAGCACCGGGATAACCTCATTGACACCAGTGGGTCTACTCCTGACTTACACCAGTGTAAGCAAGAGGAGAATCAGGCCCCTAGGCAGTTTTGAATTCATTAATCTGGGGCTGAAATGAACCCCTGGGCAAAGGGCCCTCAGAGGGGTTCCATAGTTGTTAGTTTGTATGGCATTAGCACCCCATCGTAGACCAGGTTCCCATTGTGCATAACCCTTGAGGTGGCGTCACCAAGACCAGTAAGGATTGCTTCCCACAATTATAAATTAGGTGCACGCAAGTGAAGCAACTTGCCCAACACTACCTGGCAATCAAGTGGGGTCTAAAACTCACGGCCGGTTTCTATGCCCTACTCGCTAGCTCCATCTGCTTCCCTTGAATGCCCTCTTGGGAACAAATCTGCACTTGAAAAACAAAGTTCCCTCCAGATAACCCTCTCCCCTCCCCATGAGGATCAGCAACAGGGCAGATTGAACTGTGTGCTGCCTTTTCCAGGCACGTGGCTGGCCTGAGCCAAAGTCGGCAGGCCTCTGTGACACGACTGTTCCCCATCTATCTCCTATTGCTGCCATCACCAGTGTCCTACCACCTCATACGCATCAATGATCTTCTCCACACAATGCTTGGTGAGATTGGCTGGCGCTAACCCCATTTAGAGGAGGAGAGGAGAGTTTCAGGCTGTTATTAATGATGATGATGATTAAGTATTTATATTATGATAGTGCCCAAGAGCCCCAATTGTGGCCAGGATCCCACTGTGCCAGGTGCGGTACAAACACAGAACCAAGCAATGGCTCCCAGCTCAGAGATCTGACAATCTAAGTGTAGGACAAGAGACTACTGGGAGCAGTGAGCATGTTGGGCAGTGATTTCAGCACGCTAGCACCTAACCATTGTCAAGGCTGCACAGCAAGTCTGCAACAGAGCTGAACCCACATCCCCTGACTCCTAGACTTGCTGTGACCACACACCGTCCTTCCCACACACACACGCAGGCTGCAGGAGGAAGGGTTTGGTCACAAGTGTCTACAAGTTCCCAGCCAAACCCGTTTGTGTCTGTTTTGCAGAGGTGAGAACACGTGACATCTTGGACGAAAAGGAAGTGGAAGAATTAGACAGCTCTGAGTCAGGGAAATGCTTAGAGATTTCAAATCCAATGTTGTGACCTCTCAGCCACAATTATATTGAGTGAGAGACCCATACAAACCAGTATGTGCATGCACCCTGCTGGGGTCTCACAAGAGCACCTGCATTTGCACATACAGGTCTGTCACATCTTAGGCGCATTTAACATGTGCGATTTCAGCTTTATGCGGTCGGCAAAAACAAGAAAAAAAACCCAAAAAAGAGCCAAATAACAATTTAAATACTGTCTCTGAAGTGCGGGCGATTCTGCCCGCCATTACACTCAATGTAATTTTGACTATATGCGGCTTTCGCTTTAGGCGCTGACCGCGGAACGTAACCCCAGCGTAAAATGAGACAGACCTGTACCAGGAAACCTTCAGCAAGAGCCACCCTCTGACTGGCCTGAGTGTTGGAACAGAGCTGTGCAGATAGGACTTATTACTATTTATTACTTCTTTTACCATAGTGCCCCAGTCATGGAACAGTTTCCCCCATGTACAGACAGTACTAAAGGACAGTCGCTGCCCCAAACAGATTAACCACATGGCTTCCACTTAACCACACGGCCATCCTCCCACATCCATGTGGTATCAAGTGGAGTGCTCCAGGGGTCGGTCCTGGGGCCAGTTTTGTTTAACATCATTATTAATGATTTGGATGATGGGATAGATTGCACCCTCAGCAAGTTCGCAGATGACACTAAGCTGGGGGGAGAGGTAGATATGCTGGAGGGTAGGGATAGGGTCCAGAGTGACCTAGACAAATTGGAGGATTGGGCCAAAAGAAATCTGATGAGGTTCAACAAGGACAAGTGCAGAGACCTGCACTTAGGACAGAAGAATCCCATGAACCGCTACAGGCTGGGAACCGACTGGCTAAGCAGCAGTTCTGCAGAAAAGGACCCGGGGATTACAGTGGATGAGAAGCTGGATATGAGTCAGCAGTGTGCCCTTGTTGCCAAGAAGGCTAACAGTATATTGGGCTGCATTAGTAGGAGCATTGCCAGCAGATCGAGGGAAGTGATTATTCCCTTCTATTTGGCACTAGTGAGGGCACATCTGGAGTACTGCGTCCAGTTGTGGGCCCCCCACTACAGAAAGGATGTGGACAAATTGGAGAGAGTCCAGCGGAGGGTAACGAAAATGTGCTGGGGCACATGACTTACGAGGAGAGGCTGAGTGAACTGGACTTGTTTAGTCTGGAAGAGAAGGGTGAGAGGGGATTTGATAGCCCCTGAAGGGGGGTTCCAAAGAGGATGGAGCTAGGCTGTTCTCAGTGGTGGCATATGACAGAACAAGGAGCAATGGTCTCAAGTTGCAGTGGGGGAGGTCTAGGTTGGATATTAGAAAACACTATTTCACTAGGAGGGTGGTGAAGCACTGGAATGGGTTACCTAGGGAGGTGGTGGAATCTCCATCCTTAGAGGTTTTTAAGGCCCGGCTTGACAACGCCCTGGCTGGGATGATTTAGTTGGTGTTGGTCCTTCTTTGAGCAGGGGGTTGGACTAGATGACCTCCTGAGGTCTCTTCCAACCCTAATCTTTTGGGCCATGGCTACACTTGCAGATGTAGAGCGCTTTGGGTTAAACCAGCCTTCGGAGAGTGCACCAGGGAAAGCGCTCCAGTCTGTCCATACTGACAGCTGCAAGCGCACTGGCATGGCCACATTCGCGGCACTTGAAGCGGCATTTGGAGCAGTGCATTATGGGCAGCTATCCCACAGAGCACCTCTTCCCATTCTGGCACTGTGGCTTGTGGGAAGGGGGCGTGGGGTGCGGGGCATTCTGGATCCTGTCCCAACACCCGTGATGCATCACTTCGCATCCCAGCAATCCCTGTGTTTCTGTCCACATTTGGCGCCATCTTTCAATGGTTTCTGTGCAGAGCACGCTTTGTCTTCCCTTTCAGTCTGCGGGAATGAAGCCCGAACTGCTGCAGAACATGCTGACGAGTCTTGCCAGCACGTCTCGTTTGGCAGTCGAGTTACTGCTTAAGATCCAAAGTGACAGTTAGGAGTCCGACGATGATAGCGAGTCGCGTAACGCGTACAACACGAAATTGCTTGTCTCATTCACGGACATGCTCACCACCGTGGAACGCCGCTTTTGGGCTCAGGAAACAAGCACTGAGTGGTGGGACCACATCGTCATGCAAGTCTGGGATGACGAGCAGTGGCTGCAGAACTTTCGGATGAGAAAAGCCACTTTCATGGGACTGTGTGAGGAGCTTGCCCCCACCCTGCGGCGCAAGGACACGAGATTGAGAGCTGCCCTGCCGGTGGAGAAGCGCGTGGCTATAGCAATCAGGAAGCTGGCAACTCCAGACAGCAACCGATCGGTCACTAACCAGTTTGGAGTGGGAAAGTCGAGTGTTGATGCAAGTTTGCAGGGCCATTAATCGCATCCTGCTCAGAAGAACCGTGACTCCGGGTAACGTGCATGACATTGTGGCTGGCTTTGAACAAATGGGTTTCCCCTAACTGTGGAGGGGCGATAGATGGGACGCATATTCCTATTCTGGCACCAGCCCACCTAGCCTCCGAGTATGTTAACCGAAAGGGGTATTTCTCCATGGTTCTCCAGGCGCTTGTGGATCACCGTGGTAATTTCATTGACATTAACGCAGGCTGGCCCGGAAGGGTGCATGATGCACGCATCTTTCGGAACACTGGCCTGTTCAAGAAGCTGCAAGCCGGGACTTTTTTCTCAGACCAGAGGATCACCGTAGGGGAAGTCGAAATGCCCATTGTGATCCTTGGAGACCCCGCTTACCCTTTAATGCCGTGGCTCATGAAACTCTACACAGGGAGCCTGGACAGCAGCCAGGAATGGATCAACTACAGGCTGAGCCGGTGCCGAATGACTGTGGAGTGTGCTTTTGGCCATTTGAAGGGCCGCTGGCGCTCTCTTTATGGGAAGCTGGACCTGGCCGATAACAGCATCCCCACGGTTATATCCACGTGCTGTACCCTCCATAACATTTGTGAAGGGAAGGGGGAAAGCTTCACTCAGGCATGGGCCTTGGAGGTTCAACACCTGGAGGCTGAATTTGCACAGCCAGAGAGCAGGGCTATTAGAGGGGCCCAGCGCAGGGCTGCAAGGATTAGGGATGCTTTGAGGGAGCAATTTGAGGCTGAAAGCCACCAGTAATGTCTGGTGCTCTGCACGGGAGTTAAGTGCAGTGGCTGTGTTTGGTACACTGACTTGCAGTGCTTGTTGCTTTCCTGGGCTAAGGTATATTTTGCTTTATGCACTAATAAGGTATGTTTTCAAAGTAAAAAACTCCATTTATTGAAAAGAAAATTCATTTATTGAAAAAAAAACAAAGTAACACAGAAATACCAAAAGGGCAAGGGGGTGGGGTGGGGACCGGTTCACTCATAGGCTTGAGTATGTCCTGATTTCATACTCTTGAATCCTGTCTGGAGTGCTGTGCACTGAGTGCTGCACTTCAGGATGGCTATAAGGCATGTTGAGGGGGGTTGAGTGCAGTGGATAAGGGTCGTAGTTTTCGTGGGTGGGTGGTGAAGCTACAGGTGTAGGAGGCAGCTGGGGGCAATAAGAACCCGGATGTTGGGGAAAGTGGGTTGGAGGGGACATGGGGGGCACAAGGGAAAGAGTTTTGGGACAAGGGCTGCAGGGGGGGGGTGAGCGCGGTAGTGTTCCGCCTGCATGGCGACGTGCGCCTGGATAGAGTCCGCTTGGCGCTCCATTATGCTAATCAACCGTTCCGTGCTTTGCCGCTGGTGCGTCATGTTTTCCTGACGGATCCTCCTTTCACTCTCCCTCCACTTCTGTGCCTTTCAATTCTCGTTTACAGACTGCTGCATGACTTCATGCAGCATGTCTTCTTTGCTTTTACGCGGCCTCTTCCTGAGACTTCTCAGTATGTCGGCTGGTGATAAGAATGACGGCTGAGATCTCAAGGTTGCACCTATACAGGCAAAATGCAACACTTAACAGAGGCAGCATTGTACACCCCGCACTTAAGGAGGGCAATCACAAAAACCATACTTTGCCTGTCCCAAAGCGTGCGCATATAACACACGGGAGCCCCAGAAATGGTGAGTAAGCACAGGGTCCATGGGGACTGATTGTTTCATGGCTGTACTGTCCTCTGGGTTTCTGTGCCTTGGGGAGAGTCAACAGCTGCAGGGGGCACCTACACTGAACACTGTCCCAACATTCTCCACAGAAGTTCGTCCTGGAAGATACCTCGCTACTGAGGAAGCAAGGGAGGGTCTTCTCCTACAATGCGGCTTCCACCCTGGCCCATACACAGCTTGCCTGTGTGCAGCAATGGTCCCCTCTGCTCGCCCAAAGAGCCCATACCTAAAAACTTCCTTCCCAAAAAGAAAGTCACTTACCAGGAACCTCCTCTGTTGTTTGTCCTTCCCCAAGCACCAGATGCCATGACTGGCTGCCTTCCTCCTGGCTCGAGAAGAGCTCCTGGCTGCATGCATCTAGGGATTCCGGGGTGTCTCCCTCTGCACCATCGCTCGCGCTTTCCTCCTCCTCCTCCTCCCTCCCATTGCTGTGCTGGGCTCGGAAGTATCCATGGTGGTCGTTGCAGTGGAGGTGGGATCGCCCCCAAGTATCGCGTCCAGCTCTTTGTAGAATTTGCAGGTCGCGGGGGCAGCACCGGAGCGGTCGTTTGCCTCTCAGGCTTTGCGGTAGGCATTCCACAGCTCCTTTACTTTAACACGACACTGCACTGCATCCTGGTCATGGCCCCTGTCCATCATGGCCCTTGATATGTGCCCGAAAGTATCGTAATTCCTACGTCTGGAGCGCAGCTGGGACTGCACAGCTTCCTCCCCCCAAACACTGATGAGGTCCAGGACCTCGCCATTGCTCCATACTGGGGATCGCCTGGCGCGTGGAGGCATGGCCACCTGGAAAGATGTGCTGAGAGCACTCCACGCCTGGCTGAGCAAACAGGAAGGGGATTTTCAAAATTCCCAGGGATTTTAAAGGGCGGGTCTGACGTTTGGTCACCTGAGGACAGGGCAGCAGAGTTCAAAAGTGATGACCAGAGTGGCTAGAACAGGCATTGTGGGACACTTCCGGAGGCCAATCAGAGCCAATCAGAGTGCATTAGGTGTCCACACTGGCGCTGTGGCACTCCAGCGAGAGCGCAACAAGCGTTATTCCTCTCGCTGAGGTGGCGTACCAGGAGAGCTCCAGCCGCGGAGTCAGAGCGCTCTACGTGCCTTGCCAGTGTGGACGGGGAGTGAGGTAGAGCGCTCTTGGCGGCTTTATTGCGCTATAACGCGCAAGTGTAGCCAAGGCCTTCTATGATTCTATGTGCATACACACTCACACAGTCTGCAGCAGGGAGGGTTAAGAACATAAGACTTGCTAGCCTGGCTCAGAACCAATGCCCACCCAGCCCATATCATGTCTCTGACAGTGCCAGCACCAGGTACTGCAGAGGACGGTGTCAGAACCCCACAGTAACAGAGGTGGGATAATCTGCCCCCTACATTAAGTCTCATCAAATCAGTGATTGGTTTAAGCCCCGAAGCATGAATTTTCCTTCAACAAAACTCATTAGCACTGGCTATTCTAACTCTGGATATTCTTGTGAGCCATAGAAACGTCCAGTCCCTCATTTCAAATCTTGCTAAATTCTTAGCCTCCATGTCTTCCTGTGGCCGTAAGTTCCACAGTCTAATGGTGTATTGTTTGATAAAGTATTTCCTGTGCTCAGTATTAAATTTCTCATAATTCCATTTCGGCGATTGTCTCTTTGTTCTTGTGGAGAACAGATGTGTGGAAGACAGAAGCTCCCAGCCTCCCTTCTTCATGTCACAAGAGCCTGCGAGATCGCTGCCTCATGCATCTGCCATGTTTGGAAGAACTGGACTCTGTGGGTGTTTCTGAGAATGAGACGGGAATTAACCAGCTCTTAGCTGTCAGGATTTGAACCCGTGCAGGCAAACAATGATTACACACAGTATAGAATAATGATACTGAAGGGAAAATAGACTGAAAGAGACACAGGAAAAGATAATGAGCTCCAAAGCAGAGTGGAAAGGAACAGGTACAATACCCAGGGGGCTCAGAGCTAAAAGCACATGTATTTATAGCTTGAGCTAAGAGCCAGGCTCTTTAGCTGGGAGCTGTAATAGACTCCTGGCCTCTGTGGATCAGGCACAGAGGGTTACATATAACTCACTCTCAACAGTGGCTGCATTTGTTCTGCTGTCACACCCATGTCCATCTGTGTGTGTAATACAAGGATCGGGCCCTCGAGGGCTGGGTTTCAGGCTGTGTTATCCCCCATTCTACTCTCACGAGGGAGCGGGGACTAGCCTTTGGTGGGAATCCAGTTCTATGTAGCTAACTCTCATGAGTCTCAAAACTTCAGAGGTTTTCCTAAAGGCTCCAATTTCTAGAATCATGTTATTGCTGGAAATTTTGGCTTCTATTTTTTTTTTAAGGTATGTTTCTGGCCCTCAGGGCTGCAGAGAAAAGCTTGAAAACATTGCCACTAATGTCTCTGAAACCAGAAGAGAAATTAAAAAAAGCCTATATTTGGTATCTTTAAAATCTTATGATTTTTGAGGGGGATCTGACTTGGGATTTTTGTACACTTGAGATTGGCTCCAAACCTTGCAAGCTACTCCCCAGAAGATAAGCCAGATGGTGAGCCCCTCTGGGAGCTGCTGTTTTTTCCCACACAAAGAGCAGTCACCTGCTTTCAATATGATTTTCAGTGACGAAAAGCAGCAGGAAGAAAGAACCAAACTAAAGTCTCCGAGAGAGAGCACAGACTGTGCAACTCTTATGTAACAGGTTGCAGCAACTCTGAGAGCAACATGGCTGCTCCTCTGCATGCAGGCAGAGTTCTTAGCAATTTAAAGGGGCAGCACACAAAACATGGGGGGGGGAGGGATAGCTCAGTGGTTTGAGCATTGGCCTGCTAAACCCAGGGTTGTGAGTTCAATCCTTGAGGGGGCCACTTAGGGATCTGGGGCAAAAATTGGTCCTGCTAGTGAAGGCAGGGGGCTGGACTCAATGACCCTTCGGGGTCCCTTCCAGCTCTATGAGATAGGTATATCTCCATATATTATATTATAGGCATTGCAATTTCACAACTGCACATGTAACAACTCACTAGGGAGTGTGCATTACAATCGAATGTGTGCTCAGTCTGCAGAGTGTAGGAGTTTTCTACAGCAGCAATTAAAGGGTCTTAGCAATTCAGCTCAAACTATAGCAGCTCATGCTTTGAATTCTAACCATGGGTCGCGTCTCCAAATGGGGTTGCACCACCAGCAGATTAATGGGGTTGCGGTGATCCCCAGTGTGTGGAGGACGCCATTTTGCTCCATCATGACCTTGCATGTTTGGCGCGTGCAAGGTCTCGATGCACAGAGAATGACATTTTCTCTACAATGAATATCTACTTTGCACGCACCGTAGATATGAGGTCGTGCTGTGCCGAGGAAGCCATTTTGCTCTACAAAATGGCATGCTCCAGGTTGTCTGGGGTCCTGAGAGGAACTAATTAATTAAAATGGGGTCATCCTGGCAAAAAGTTTGGGGCCTCCTGCTCTAGAGGTCTCTGGTTCAATCCCATCTATGTGGTTACCACACATGCACCATCCTAACTCTACTTTTAAGCCTTTCATCTTTGACAGCCTCTCTATAAATTCCCTCAGGCCTCCACAGTCACATCTTTACCAGTGAAGCTCACCGTCTCCACCTTTCTGTTTTATTTCTGCCAAAGTGTCCTAACGGTGAGATCTATTTGTTTGGGGAAGCATCTCCCAAGGGAAGAAAATGAAGTTGATCACACTGAGATGGAAAAAAGCACTGGAGACTATCTTATAGGGAACATTCCTGCGCTGGCGGAGGGAGGAGATGAACTAACTGCCCTAATATTATATACTGAATAAAGTACATTTAAAGTACAAAATAAAGTACAATTAATGTCCTAAAGTCAAGCACTCAAATATTAGGAAATGCCAGAATTAAGACTGTCCATGCAACCTTAATTGAGCGTGTGCATTATGATTTGTCTTGGCAGAATTCGGTTTTATTATTGTATAATTCTGGCAGATAATATCAGTGTTTATTTTTAAGCATTTCTTTAGATTTTTATCAATTTACATTTTCACAGTTATGCAAAATTACTGGGGGAAGGGAGATTCAACATGACATATCAAAATATACAAGGTAGATATCCGTAAATCAAACTCTAATAATTTCTCAAGCTGCATTTTACTTATATTGCCTATCTGTAAATTTTGATTATTAACTGTTTGTCAGTTTGTGCATGTACGGTGAGATTGACATTTACCGATAACAAATCCTTCCAAGCAGATTTATGATACAGTCTTTAATTACCCACTCATATACCCTTTTTCCCATAGGATCCCTGTTGTTATTAGTATTTTGCTAGCACCTAAGGGCTCCAAGCTGTGATCAGGGCCCCATTGTGCTAGGCACCATACAAACACATACCCAGAAGAAGGTCCTTGCGCCAATTTAATGCCTTTTCTATTTTTGAGTTCCACAGGCTTCCACAGCAGTCTCAGCTGGATGAAAATGAGGGCCAGGCTCTGCTAACTAGAATGCTTTCGTCTCAAACAAGTCCCACTCTGTGTCACCTTTTCTAATTTGGCTGCTGTTTAAGGCCTTTCTGAGAGGGGATGGCAGGAGTTGGTTGTAATTTCAGAGGTGGGTTGCTGCAGTGAATGTCGGGGGGAAGGTGTATCTCTCAGGACCCTCACCGCAGTTCTGCTTTTCCAACATCCAGCTCTGGTTTCTGGACTGCGATCACACAATTGTCGACTTAGAATTAGGTTTGCTTTTTAAGGGATAAAAATACAATTTCTCTCTAACTAAACCGACTGACTGAGAATCTGTGTTTTCCATCAAGCTGGAAACTAATCCAAACTGAATAGTACGGAGGGGGGAGGAAACTGCCCGCCCCCAGTCCCACCTGAAATTTGGATTTGTATCTCCGAGCTCCTCTGGCCCCCCGCTTCCTGGACACACGCACAGAGACGTGTTGCACGGTAATGAAAGATAACGTCCTTGCGTGTTGCCATGGTAACCATGCAGTAGTCATGATAATGAAAACCAGATCTGGGATTACGGGCCTCCACTCCTGCTCTCGCTCTCTCCGTCCTGTCAGAGGCAACTTGACAGACTGGCTGGAGTTCTCTCCCCTGCCAATATGCACACAAGGAGTAGCAACGAATCCAAATCCTGGCAGGTCTGAAGTTAATGACCTGGCGAGGTTATAAACTGTTTACAAGTTTACAAACACCTGTCAAGGATGGTCTAGATAGTACTCAGTGCTGCCATGAGTGCAGGGGACTGGACTAGATGGCCTCTTGAGGTCTCTTCCAGGCCTACGATTCTATGATTCACCTGACTTGGGCCTGGCCCCTGATGCAGACTTACTGTTGGTGCATCTCAGTGCAATCAGTGAACAGTATTAAATTTTCCATTTTAATAAGCCAACTGTTCCTTATTGTGTCATTTAAAGACACACACAGGGAGGGATCCCAAAGATCAGACGCTTCTGTAGAGCCCTCACACATGCATCCTGCTCAGCCCTGCACTGATGGAAATCTTCAGAGCCTCATAAAGACTCCTCTGAAATGCCTTTCCATTCAAATCAGTGGCTTACCGTGCGAAGCCCAGCTCGGATACAACAGCTGGTTTCCAAGACCTGGGCCTGGTCTACACTACGATTTTAGTTCGAATTTAGCAGCGTTATAGCGAATTAACCTTGTACCCGTCCACACAACGAGGCCATTTAATTCGATTTAAAGTGCTCTTAAAATTGGTTTCTGTACTCCTCTCCGACGAGGGGAGTAGCGCTGAAATCGACATTGCCGGTTCGAATTAGGGTTAGTGTGGACGGAATTCGAAGGTATTGGCCTCCGGGAGCTATCCCACAGTGCACCATTGTGAC
>QXTE01000361.1:26504-54724 GCA_003942145.1 Platysternon megacephalum | reverse complement strand
CAGCACTGAAACTTGTTTTCAGAGCTTCTCTGATGCGCACCGCTTCCTGGTGTGCTCTTCTAATCGCCCTGGTGTCTGGCTGCGCGTAATCAGCGGCCAGGCGGTTTGCCTCAGCCTCCCACCCCGCCATAAAGGTCTCCCCCTTGCTCTCACAGAGATTGTGGAGCACACAGCAAGCTGCAATAGCAATGGGGATGTTGGTTTGGCTGAGGTCCGAGCGAGTCAGTAACGAGCGCCAGCGACCTTTTAAACGTCCAAAGGCACACTCTACCACCATCCTGCACTTGCTCAGCCTGTAGTTGAACCGCTCCTGACTACTGTCCAGGCTGCCTGTGTATGGCTTCATGAGCCACGGCATTAAGGGGTAGGCTGGGTCCCCAAGGATAACGATGGGCATCTCAACATCCCCAATGGTAATTTTCCGGTCTGGAAAGTAAATCCCTTGTTGCAGCCGTTTAAACAGACTAGTGTTCCTGAAGACGCGGGCGTCATGAACCCTTCCCGGCCATCCCACGTTGATGTTGGTGAAACGTCCCTTGTGATCCACCATTGCTTGCAGCACCATAGAAAAGTACCCCTTGCGGTTTATGTACTGGCTGCCCTGGTGCTCCGGTGCCAAGATCGGGATATGGGTTCCATCTATCGCCCCACCACAGTTAGGGAATCCCATTGCAGCAAAGCCATCCACAATGAGCTGCACATTTCCCAGCGTCACTACCTTTTTTAGCAGCAGCTCAACGATTGCTTTGGCTACTTGCATGACAGCAGCCCCCACGGTAGATTTTCCCACTCCGAACTGATTACCGACTGACCGGTAGCTGTCCGGTGTTGCAAGCTTCCACAGGGCTATCGCCACTCGCTTCTCAACTGTGAGGGCTGCTCTCATCTTGGTGTTCTGGCGCGTCAGGGCAGGGGAAAGCAAGTCACAAAGTTCCAGGAAAGTGCCCTTACGCATGCGAAAGTTTCGCAGCCACTGGGAATCGTCCCACACCTGCAGCACTATGCGGTCCCACCAGTCAGTGCTTGTTTCCCGGGCCCAGAATCGGCGTTCCACAGCGAGAAGCTGCCCCATTGCCAACATGATCTCCAAAGCGCCGGGGCCCGTGGCGCGAGACAATTCTGTGTCCATGTCCATGTCCGCATCAGTCTCGTCGCCGCGCTGCCGTAGCCGCCTCCTCCTCGCCTGGCTTTTCTGGTCCTGGTTGAGCATAAACTGCACTATAATGCGCGTGGTGTTTACAATGTTCATGACTGCAAACTTGAGCTGAGCGGGATCCATCCTTGCCGAGGTATGGCGTCCGCTCAGTTCAACAAGGAAAAAAGGCGCGAAATGGTTGTCTGCCGTTGTTTTCACGGAGGGAGGCGGAGGATGTTCCCAGAACCGCCCGCGACAATATTTTTTGTCCCATCAGGCATTGGGATCTCGACCCAGAATTCCAATGGGCGGGGGGGACTGCGGGAACTCTGGGATAGCTCTGGAATTCGACGCTAGTCTTTGTACATGGACGCGCACCGCCGAATTAATCCGCTTATTGTGGCCGCGTACAATCGAATTTATACAATCGGTTTCATAAAATCGAATTCCATAAATTCGGACTAATCCCGTAGTGTAGACGTACCCCTGCTTTTACACATCTGAGCTGGTGTGAGGAGCTCAAGCAGTTTATGGTACCTGATATCACACACAATGCACAAGGGGCTATGCCAGGATTTGAACTTTGGGTGCCTGCTGGTCTTGCCTGCTTTGCTCTACCTACTACCCCAGCCTGCCTGAGGCTGACAATAAGGCCATCTGAAAGAAGAAAGAGGCTGGCCAGACCCTTGGTGCTACTTTGTTGACCTTAGAGGTAGCCATGGAAAGACACCTTCAGCAATGATTAAGAAGGATGGCTCAGACATAGATCATCACTGGTAGTACGGAGGGCTGTGATTACAGACAACTGGCCAAGTTCATAGAACATAAGAACGGCCATACCGGGTCAGACCAAAGGTCCATCTAGTCCAATATCCTGTCTTCTGACAATGGCCAATGCCAAGTGCTTCAGAGGGCAGTTACGGAGTGATACATTGTCATCCAGTCCTAGGTTCTGGCTGTCAGAGGCTAGGGACACCCAGAGCATGGGGTTGCGTCCCTGCCCATCTTGGCTAGTGGCCATTGATGGACCTGTCCTCCAGGAACTTATCTAATTCTTTTCTGAACCCAGTTATAGTTCTGGTCTTCACAATATCCCCTGGCAACGAGTTCCACGGGCTGACTGTGGGTTGTGTGAAGAAGTCCTTCCTTTCGTTTGTTTTAAACTTGCTGCCTATTAATTTTATTGGGTGACCCGTGGTTCGTGTGCTTTATGTGAAGGGGTAAATAATACTTCCTTGTTCACTTTCTCCACAACATTCATGGTCTTATAGACCTCTGTCATATCCCTCCTTAATCATCTCTTTTCTAAGCTCAACAGTCCCAGTCTTTTTAATCTCTCCTCATATGGAAGCTGTCCCATACCTCTAATAATTTTTGATGCCCTTCTCTAATTCTAATATATCTTTTTTTGAGATGGGGAAACCACAACTGCACTCATTCAAATTGTGGGTATACCATGGATTTATATAGTGGCATTATGATATTTACTGTCTTATTATCTATCCCTTTCCTAAGGATTCCCAACATTCTGGTTAGCTTTTTTGACTGCCGCTACACATTGACCAGATGTTTTCAGAGAACTATCCACGATGACTCCAAGATCTCTTTCTTGAGTGGGAACAGCTAATTTAGACCCTATCATTTTGTGTGTGTAGTTGGGATTATGTTTTCCAATGAGCTTTACTTTTCAACAATGAAATTTGTCTGCCATTTTGTTGCCCTGTCACCCAGTTTTGTGAGATACTTTAGAAACTCTTTGAGGTCAGCATTGAACTTAACTATCTTGAGTAATTCAGTGATATCTGCAGACTTTGCCACCTCATTGTTTACTCCCTTTTCCAGATCACTGATGAATCTGTTGAACAGCTCTGGGCCCAGTACAGATCCCTGGGGGGTCCTGCTATTTACCACTTTCCATTGTAAAAACTGGTGGGTTAAGTGAACCTAAAGTAAATTCCACCCCTCTCAGTGTGTAAACTGCACTGACCTGGAGTGTCAGGGTGCGATCCTCAGCCCATGTAAATCAGCACAGCTCCCTCCACTCCCAGACACCATCTGAGGAGCTGTTCCCTCATTTCTGGAGCCAGTGTGATTGCCACCAGCTTGGCTGACACACCTGGGCTTGAACCAGGGGCCTCTAGAGCCAGAAACCACAAGCTGGTGCAGCTGTGGTGAAAGCTCTCTGCTTGTAGCACTGATAGTCTGCCAACTGCTGTGCAGCAGGCACTGAGGGGCCCTGTAACACCCTCCCCAGCAGGTCACCTAAGTGGTGAAATTCAGGCATCCGTGGCCTGATTCTGTGTCACACTGTTTCCTACACTTGATGCATGAGTTGAGAGTGAGACAACATTGGCCTTAACCCACCTTTGCTGCTTCCACCTTCTGAGCCTGTCCGGGCCTGCCCTGCCCCCCTCTGGAAATTACAGCAGCCACTGAGCTGCTCAAATTTATGTTGGGGCTGCTCATAACACAATCTGAGACTTGCCAGAGCGCACTGCATGCTGGCCAAGTCCCTTCCTTCCTGCCCCCTCAGGTGATAGATTCCTTACTTTTAAGTTCCCCTTGTGTGACCAGAGCAACCTTAGGACAATGGAGAATAGCCCTGTTCACTCCTTTGTACTTGGATTTTCTTAGCCCCATTTCCTGAGGAGTAAGGGAGTTTGAGTGAGTTTACGGGAGGCTAATTTACACCACATCAATCCTGAATTTGGCCCTCTGAATCGAAGGGTGTCTAACTGAGTCTCAGTCAGAGTAACTGGTGCACTGAGGAGGCTCAAAGGAACTGCTTGTGTGACCCCAAGGCTCTTGGGCAAAGGGTTCCATTTGCAAACCTGACAAATTCACTGCACCAAACACGTGTCTTGCAGGATATTTATCCATCAAGAGTAACAAGTAAGGTGTTATCAAGGCTGATTCCTCACTCTGGCACTTTGAGTACAGAAGGTGGGAGCCCAGAAGGATTCTAAAATACTGGCCACTCCAGGCTGGTATTAAACTCCCAAGGTTACAGCTCCTCTCTTACTTTGGATGGGTAGATGCTGCCACCACCCAAATGCAAAAAACCCCTTTGAACTCAGGAAGGCGCACTTGGGAATTCCTCCCTGTGGAGTACCCTCAAGCCCTTTCACCCCCCCTCCGGGGAAGAGCTGAGAAAGAAAACAAAGGAAAACAGCTAATTAAACAATGTGCACAAACCTCTTTGGACACAAAAACCCAATCCTGTTCTTAAAAAAGGGTAAATTTTATTAAAAAACAAAAAAGAAAATACATCTGGAACGTAGGCTGTTGCTAGATTTTAAAAAGAGCAAATATAATAATTAATCATCAAGAATGGTTTTCTTGCAAAACAAAAGCACTTGAGGTTAGCACAGAGGAGTCCACAAGCCATAAAGAAATAAAAGAGATAAACCTAATCGCGTCTTCCTAGACATTCCCTGATCTACTTACATATCTGGGGTTTCAGATAAGTGGTTTCGAGGTATGATTTGATGATTTGATGATTTTTCATACCTGGTTTAAAGCTTCTTACAGCATTGCTGCTCTGTGTCTCCTCTCTCCAGAGAACAACAACATATAGACAAATGGAAAGTTTTTTCCCAATTTTAAAAAATTCTAGCCTTCCCATTGGTTCTTTTGGTCAGGTGCCCCCCCACCTGGGGGACTTTGTTAACCCTTTACAGATAAAGCAAGTCGAGAACAGCCACCAAGAGGGACTTTATAGCTAACTGGCTGGATGGGTGTCCATCAAAGGGAGCTACGCCCTCTTCATTTATCACAGGTGTCTAGAAAGCTCGTAATTTGTTGAAATTTATAATCATTGTGAGATGTAAGTATCGGTAATATTTAAGGAATAATAATATATTTATATTGAAAGCATGCTGTGTGACTTGGAGGAAAAATTAGTCACCAAGGGATAATATGTCTCAGTGATGGTCCGTTCAGAGAAGAGGGAGTTGTTACCCCACCCTGTTTAGCCATTGATGCAATGCCAGGCTTGGTTGTTTAACCTTGCTCAATGCAAGACTTTCACTGGAAAACCATCAGAGACAACTGCAAACAACTGAAACCAAAGGAGGTAAAAAACGGAACATTACAAGAGAAAGAGACTTGCTCTGCCCATGAATAAAGACAAAAGCCTTTTTCTGTATAACACAGAGGTGCCGTGGGACAGATCCTCTGAATCCTTTCACTGAGAAGACATCTTAAGCAGCGAGGAGTTCCCATGAAAAATTGGATCCTGATTCCTGTGAAGCCGTCCAGCTAGTTCTGCAATAGACAGGGGGAACACCTATTATCTAGGAAAAGTAACTATTTGTAAGTGCAGACCAAGTTTTGCATGTTATGTTTTTGCTTTGTGTGGTAACCGTTTGTTTCTGCCACTCTCTCTTGTTTCCAGTTGACTCTGTTCTTTGTTAAATAAACCTACTTTTGTATTCTTGCCAGCAAGTTAAAGAAGTATGGGCTGGATGAATGGACGGTAAGGTGGATAGAAAACTGGCTAGATGGTCGGGCTCAACGGGTAGTGATCAATGGTTCCTTGTCTAGTTGGCAGCCGATATCAAGTGGAGTGCCCCAA
The DNA here is from genome assembly GCA_003942145.1 of Platysternon megacephalum. Lineage (NCBI taxonomy): Eukaryota > Metazoa > Chordata > Testudines > Platysternidae > Platysternon > Platysternon megacephalum. Next base: position 49,013 of record QXTE01000361.1, on the reverse strand, counting down.
GGGTCGGTGCTGGGGCCGGTTTTATTCAATATCTTCATTAACGATCTGGAAGATGGTGTGGACTGCACCCTTAGCAAGTTTGCAGATGACACTAAACTGGGAGGAGTGGTTGATACGCTGGAGGGTAGGGATAGGATACAGAGGGACCTAGACAAATTAGAGGATTGGGCCAAAAGAAATATGATGAGGTTCAACAAGGACAAGTGCAGAGTCCTGCATTTAGGACGAAAGAATCCCATGCACTGCTATAGACTAGGGACCGAATGGCTGGGCAGCAGTTCTGCAGAAAAGGACCTAGGGGTTACGGTGGACGAAAAGCTGAATATGAGTCAACAGTGTGCCCTTGTTGCCAAGAAGGCTAATGGCATTTTGGGTTGTATAAGTAGGGGCATTTCCAGCAGATCGAGGGATGTGATCATTCCCCTCTACTCAGCACTGGTGAGGCCTCATTTGGAGTACTGTGTCCAGTTTTGGGCCCCACACTACAAGAAGGATGTGGATAAATTGGAGAGAGTCCAGCGGAGGGCAACAAAAATGATTAGGGGGCTGGAGCACATGACTTACGAGGAGAGGCTGAGGGAACTGGGATTGTTTAGTCTGCAGAAGAGAAGAATGAGGGGCGATTTGATAGCTGCTTTCAACTACCTGAAAGGGGGTTCCAAAGAGGATGGATCTAGACTGTTCTCAGTGATAGAAGATGACAGAACAAGGAGTAATGGTCTCAAGTTGCAGAGGGGGAGGTTTAGGTTGGACATTAGGAAAAACTTTTTCACTAGTAGGGTGGTGAAGAACTGGAATGGGTTACCTAGGGAGGTAGTGGAATCTCCTTCCTTAGAGGTTTTTAAGGTCAGGCTTGACAAAGCCCTGGCTGGGCTGATTTAGTTGGGTTTGGTCCTGCTTTGAGCAGGGGGTTGGACTAGATGACCTCCTGAGGTCCCTTCCAACCCTGAGATTCTATGATTCTATGATTATACGTGCTCACAAGTGCGGAGGGATGTTACAGGCCTGGCAGTGTAAGGAGCCTGCTGGAGGGGTGTTCTGAACCAGAGCAATAAGGAGAGGCAGAGGCAATCTAGACTAGAGGCCAGATTATGTTTTATCTCAATTAGCTGGAGTAAAGGAGAAATCAATTAGGTGGGGAATAATCACAAGTAAAGCAGAGGTAGTTGTTATAGCAGGAACTACTACTTAGGCTTACGCTGTAAACTATTACTGTTATCTCCTGTATATTAACTACTATTATCTTAATTAAACTCACTTTATAGGTAACACTTTACATGTTGGAAATAAGAGAATTGGAATTAGAAATGTAATGCACTAGAACATGAAACCCATCGTTATCTTCCCTTTCCAGTTTCTCAGTTTTCAGCCTCTGGAAGCCCAGAGTTTGGAAGACAACTTCTTAGGATGTGAAGTTATCTCTTGGTCACGGCTCTTCGGCAATCTTTGTTTACTCTTTTGAGTTCCAGCTTAAATAAAGACAGTATTAGAGCTGTCTATTAATCGCAGTTAACTCATGCGATTAACTAAAAAAAAAAATTGCGATTAATTGCAGTTTTAATCGCACTGTTAATAGAATACCAATTGAAATTTATTAAATATTTTGGATGTTTTTCTACATTTTCATATATATTGTAGTCTGTGTTGTAACTGAAATCAAAGTGTATATTATTTTTTATTACAAATATTTGCACTAAAATGATAAACAAAAGAAATAGTATTTTTCAATTCACCTCATTCAAGTACTGTAGTGCAATCTCTTTGTCATGAGAGTGCAACTTACAAATGTAGATTTTTTTTTGTTACATAACTGCACTCAAAAACAAAACAATGTAAAACTTCAGAGCCTACAAGTCCACTCAGTTCTACTTCTTGTTCAGCCAATCGCTAAGATAGACAAGTTTGTTTACGTTTACGGGAGATAATGCTGCCCACTTCTTATTTACAATGTCACCAGAAAGTGAGAACAGGCATTTCCATGGCACTTTTGTAGCTGGCATTGCAAGGTATTTACATGTCAGATATGCTAAACATTTGTATGCCCCTTCGTGCTTCGGCCACCATTCCAGAGGACATGCATCCATGCTGATGACGCTCATTAAAAAAATAATGCATTAATTAAATTTGTGACTGAACTCCTTGGGGGAGAATTGTATGTCCCCTGCTGTTTTACCCGCATTCTGCCATATATTTCATGTTATAGCAGTCTCGGATGATGACCCAGCATGTTGTTCATTTTAAGCACACTTTCACTGCAGATTTCACAAAACGCAAAGAAGGTACCAATGTGAGATTTCTAAAGACAGCTACAGCACTCAACCCAAGGTTTAAGCATCTGACGTGCCTTCCAAAATCTGAGAGGGACAAGGTGTGGAGAATGCTTTCAGAAGTCTTAAAAGAGCAACACTCTAATGCGGAAAATACAGAACCCGAACCACCAAAAAAGAAAATCAACCTTCTGCTGGTGGCATAATTAAAATAAACATGCATCAGTCTGCACTGCTTTGGATTGTTATCGAGCAGAACCCGTCATCAGCATGCACACATGTCCCCTGGAATGGTGGTTGAAGCGTGAAGGGACATATGAATCTTTAGTGCATCTGGCACATAAATATCTTGCAACACCAGCTACAACAGTGCCATGCAAAAGCCTGTTTTCACTTTCAGGTGACATTGTAAACAAGAAGTGGGCAGCATTGTCTCCTGCAAATGTAAACAAACCTGTTTGTCTGAGCGATTGGCTGAACAAGAAGTACATGGAGCACATGAGTTATGAGGAGAGGCTGAGGGAACTGGGATTGTTTAGTCTGCAGAAGAGAAGAATGAGGGGGGATTTGATAGCTGCTTTCAACTACCTGAAAGGGGGTTCCAAAGAGGATGGATCTAGACTGTTCTCAGGGGTAGCAGATGACAGAACGAGGAGTAATGGTCTCAAGTTGCAGTGGGGGAGGTTTACATTGGATATTAGGAAAAACTTTTTCACTGGAATGGGTTACCTAGGGAGGTGGTGGAATCTCCTTCCTTAGAGGTTTTTAAGGTAAGGCTTGACAAAGCCCTGGCTGGGATGATTTAGTTGGGATTAGGTCCTGCTTTGAGCAGGGGGTTTGACTAGATGACCTCCTGAGGTCCCTTCCAACCCTGATATTCTATGATTCTATGATTCTAAGTAGGACTGAGTGGACTTGCAGGCTCTACAATTTTACATGGTTTTATTTTTGAATGCAGTTTTTTGTACATAATTCTACATTTGTAAGTTCAACTTTCATGATAAAGAGATTGCACTACAGTATTTGTATTAGGTGAATTGAAAAATACTATTTATTTTGATTTTTTACAGTGCAAATACTTGTAATCAAAATAAATATAAAGTGAGCACTGTACACTTTGTATTCTGTGTTGTAATTTAATCAATATATTTGAAAATTTAGAAAACATGCAAAAATATTTAAATAAATGGTATTCCATTATTGTTTAACAGTGTGATTAATCGCACGATTAATTGCAATTAATTTTTGTAATCGCTTGACAGCCCTAGACAGTATGCCTTGAGGCACTGTGTTGGCTTCCTGACTGAACAACGATCCCTCAGTTCTTTTCTGGTGTACACTCCCTTTGCTCTGTGACGATTCCTCTATTCCTGTCACCTCACCTTTCCTACCTAGAGGCTGTCTGGACGTCTTTTGTTACAGTCCTTACTATTTTCTTACTTTGGCTACTTCCCTCCCTCCTTATTTCTTAAGTCTGTTTCTCTTGTGACAGCTTATTTCCTTCGCGTTGTACCTTTCTCAGGCCTGGTCTACACTAGGGGAGGGGATCGATCTAAGATACGCAACTTCAGCTACGAGAATAGCGTAGCTGAAGTCGACGTATCTTAGATCGAATTAAAATTACTTACTTCGCGTCCTCGCAGCGCGGGATTGACGGCCGCGGCTCCCCCGTCGACTTTGCTTCCACCTCTCGCTGAGTTGGAGTTCAGCAGTTGACGGGAGAACGATTGGGGATCGATTTATCGCGTCTACACTACACGCGATAAATCAATCCCCGATAGATCGATCGCTACCCGCTGATCCGGCGGGTAGTGTAGACGTACCCTCAGTTTTCTAACAATGCTTTTCTACTAATTTCTTAGATTACTTAGAGACTCTTTGGTTATTTTTGTGGCTATCCCTACTATCACTATAGGCAGTGTTGTTGTAGCCGGGTTGGTCCCAGGATATGAGAGAGAAAAGGTGGGTGAGGTAAATTGGTCCAATCCAAGCTGTTACCTTCCCCATCTTGTCCTACTATCCTGTCCTCAACTGGGCTTCCTCCCTGTCTGCTCTGTTCCTGGAGCCCTGAAGATGGTGTGACTTGGCCACTGGGGCCCTATCCACTGGCTCCCCACGTACTGCCTCCTGGCTTTTCTGGTGCCAGTTGCTGCCTTGCTCACTTCTGTCCTCTCTCTCTCTCCCAGTTCAGGGCACCCTCCCTCCAGATTGGTTCCATGCCACCACTGCTTGTTTGGCCTGCTCCTGGGGCGTGCTGCCACCTGTTCTCCCCCCTGTTTCTTTCTTTTTCTTCTTTCCTCCAAAACTGTACCAGGCTTGAGCTCACCCTGCTTCAACAGTCCCGGAAGCCTTGGTGCCCCCTCAACAGCTGTTTCGGGCCTCACTTTAAAAAACAAACAAACTATTATAAGCACCAGGAGTCTGCACCTATTATTAATGGGTGAAGACAGGGCTGGCAGAGCCCAGAGGGGAGGGCTGGAGTGGCTGACAGGTTGGTCAAGGCACAGGCAAGACTCCCTCCCAGTGGAGGCTGGGGGTAACAAGGTGACTCACAGTTCTGGGTATCCCGAGAACCATCCCAGCATCTCAGGAGATGGGACAAGATGTTAAGGGGTTGAGGGAAAGCATCTGTTCGTATTAATTTTGGGAGCTCAGAGGGACTGGAGAGCAAGAGGAAGGGAAGAGGCTCCCATTGTAAATGGAGGAGTCAGAATGAGCCATCAAATGATGGCAAGATTCAGCATTCTCACCTCATGAAGTCTCTATTGAGTTCCCATCTCAGTCTCAGATGGGGCTGATGGAAAAGCACCAGGATGGTTGGATCAACTTAAGTGAGCTTGAGGATCACCCACCGGAGTCTACAATTCTGTCTTCAGCATTTGGAGCAACAGATATTTCAGACTGAAATGAAGACCATTTCCTGTGATGGAGAACTACAGCGGTAGCTGCTGATGGCCAGCTAAAGAGCTTGGCCTTTACACTGAGTCACCTAATGTATCTAACTCTGTTTGGTGCATTGGGCCCAGTGAACCAGCTAATGGGCTTAAGCTCAGGTAGTTGAGGGTTGTGCTGTGATGCTGAAGGTTGTGGGTCCAACACTGCTCGTGAGTTAAGGAGTGTGTTACTTCAGGAACCTGTGACAAGGGGTTCCAGGAATGTGGTTGTCCTTTAGTGATGGGCCAAAGGCTGCTTGTTTTGAACTTAAGAAGGTTCCTTCTCACCCCTCACAACATTTGGTTGCTTATTTGAACTCTTTAGGGCTGTACGTTCCGCATTTATACAATTTGGCATTAAGAAATTACCTGAACGCATTGCCGACTCTTGCAATTTTGTTGAGAATCCCATGCTATACCTGGTGTTATTAAAGCCTCAGCTTCTAGACCAACATGATTAGGTGAGAATCTGAGTTTTCATTTTTCTTTTTAAATATGCTTCTAGCCCTCATGGTTGCAGAGGAAAACATGAAACGTTATAATGATGACTAACAAGTATATAATGAGGATGAAGCTGATCCCATGATTTTCTGGGGTCTAACTCACGATTTTTGAATGCTTGGCATTGGCAATACTACGTCAGCCTTATATATGTAAGCAGAGTCAGGATGAGCTCTACCCTGACATCTGGTGGTGAATTATGGCGAGTGTGGAAAAGAACTTCAGGGGCTGATCTTGTTTGCATAGGCACACCCACTCCGCCTAGCATGAGCCTACAGCAGCCCAAAATGGTCACTTTGGCTGCTGTAGGATCCCCAGTTTCTCTGTTATTGGGGCAGGAAGAATAAAGTGTTGTTACCATGGTTATGTGAATCAAGGCCAGTGGAACTGTTTTATGACAGAGGGACTCACCATCAACTAAGCAGCATGTGCTAGACAAGGGACATGGGTTCCAAAACCCAGTGAATTGAGAGAGGTTGGGGACAGGTATTTGTACCTGATAGGATGGGTCTGGAACACCAGTTGCATCTCTCCCTCCCCACTGTTGAATGTCAGAGCTAACTTTGATTCTATTAGGAGTCTACTTACAGGCTGCTGAGCTGAATTTGCTTTGGGCCAATAGTGCACCAGCACTGGGGCTCCTCTACTACAAGCTGAAATCGCTAAAGTTACTCAGAGCTGAGATCACTGAGTGCTGTGTTAACTAGTGGGGGAGCCTGAAGCTATATTGCTAAGCGGCTGGTGGAGTGGAGCAGTTTGTGGGATGGTTGGTGTGGCCCACGGAATGGTGAGCAGAGCGGAGCAGTTTGCGAAGTGGCTGGCAGAGCGGAGCAGTTTGTGGGATGGTTGGCGTGGTCCACAGAACGGCGAGTGGAGCCGTTTGCGGGACGGTTGGTGTCGCCCGCAGGACAGCGAGCGGGGCAGTTTGTGGGATGGCTGGTGGAGTGGAGCGGCTCGTGGTGAAGGCGGCAGCAGAACCCCATGGAGAGGTGGGGCAGTCAGCCTCGGACCATGTAAGGTGCCCCATAACACCCTGCATACCCTTTCTCTCCTCCCCCTTCCACCCAGGCTGGGGGGGGGTAAAACTCTGCAGATAAACTTTTGAACTCTGGGGCTGCACTGACCAAGGACAGAGACTTTTGGGTTGTTGGACTCAAGAGACTTTAGAGGTGTTGGACTTTTGGGACTTTGGGGTGATCTTTTGGGTTGTTGGACCTAAGACCCTGAGGGGAAAAGGATACTGCCAAACTTACTTGGGGGGTGGGTCTTTTGCTCATGGTTTGTATTATGAATCCTGTTTGTGGTGTTTCCCCAATATAATGCCGCATTGTTTCCCTCCTTTATTAAAAGGATTTTGCTACACTCAGACTCTGTGCTTGCGAGAGGGGAAGTATTGCCTCTTAGAGGCGCCCGGGGGGTGGTATGAAATTGTCCCAGGTCACTGGGTGGGGGCTCGAGCCGGTTTTGCATTGTGTTATTGAAACAGAACCCCTAGATACTGAACCCGGCCCTTGTTGCTGCCAACTCAGATGGGCAGAAGGGTTACATACAGAAGAGGGGAAAAGGGAACTATACGTTAATTCTCATCCACCTCTGATAAGCCAGTGTCCTGCTTATAGCCCCATGTGGTCAGATTCATTTCCCCTCTCCACATTTTCCAGTGCCTGACTGTTTTTTTGTCACCAATCACCTCCCCCATGAAACCAAAAACTCTCCAAACAGAACCTCCAGCTCAACACTCACTCCCATGTGATGCTGTGGCAAGGAGGGCTACCGGGAGTCTTGGATGTATAAACAGGGGCGTAGTAAGTGGCCCTAGGGAGGTGATTTTATCTCTGTATACGGCAGTGGTGAAATAGACACTGGATACTGTGTCCAGTTCTGGTGCCCACATTTTAAAAAGGAAATTGAAAAATGAGACAAGGCACAGAAAAGAGCCACAAAATGCAGAAGCGCCATTTTTCTAAGTTGCCGGGGGGGGAGGGGCAGGGGTCTCGACCTCCACTCCACTCCAGGCCCTGCCCCCACCCCACCCCACCCCACCCCGCTTCTTCCTGCCCCCGCCTCACCCTGCCCCGCCTTGCCCTATTCCGCCCCCTCCCCCGAGCGCACCCTGCCCTTGCTCTTCCCCCTCCCCCGCAGTGCCTCCTGCATGCCTCTACATAGCTGATCGTGGCGGGTAGGCAGCGCTGGGAGGGAGGGGGAGGAGCTGATTGTCGGGGCCCGCCAGCAGGCAGAAGGTGCTGGGGGGAAGGGGAGGAGCTGATTTGGGGGCTGCCAGTGGGTGCTGAGCACCCACTATTTTTTTTCCATGTGTGCTCCAACCCCGGAGCACCCATGGAGTCGGCGCCTATGACAAAATGATTTGAGGTTGGAGAAAATACCTCACAGTGAGAGACTGACAGAGCTCAATCTGTTTAGCTTGTCAAAAAGAAGATTGAGAGGTGACTTGATTACAGCATTCAACCACCTTCATGGGGAGAAACTACTGAGTACTGAAGGGCTCTGTGATCTACCAGAGAACAGCAGAACAAGAACCAATGGCTGGAAGCTGAAGCCCAACAAATTCAAATGAGAAATTTGGCACAAATTTTTAACGGTGAAGGTGATTAACCACTGGAACAAATTACCAAGGGCATTGGTGGATTCTCCATCGCTTAGTATCTTCAGATCTGGAAGAGATGCTTTAGTCAAACACAAGGCTCAATACAGGGGTTGATGGGTGAAATGTAATGGCCTGTGATATACAGGAGGTCCCTATAGATGATCTCATGGCCCCATGAAACCAAATAGTCATAGCTGCAAACGTTAGCTAAACGCTTATTTTGAAATCAGGCGAAGGCTCTTCTGTGACAATGTGACCTTCTGCTAAGTAGCCAGGGTGGAGGAAGAGCAGGATTGCTCTTTCGGAGAGCTTGCTTTCAGTTAAATGACACCATAGATCATTAGAGACACAAGGTGAATGAGGTAATATCTTCCATTGGAGCAGTTTCTGTTGGGGAGAGAGACGATCTTTTGTACTCTTCAGACCTGAAGAAGAGCTCTGTGCAGCTTGAAAGTGTCTCTCTCTCTCCCCAACAGAAGTTGGTCCAATACAAGATATTACCTCACCCACCTTGCCTCTCATCACAGATCAGTATCCTCAGTGTCTGCTGACATGTCCTGGTCAGTGTTGCAGAAGATGCAGCAGTAAATAGGGTACAGTGCTGGCTCTAAAGGGCTGTAGCTGGAGAAAGAGATAGTCCAAGGAAAGTCCATCAATACTTCCACTTTATGGAATTGCCAGTAGGCCTCCAGATCTGGGACGTTTCTGTCCCCAAAGTAAAGGTCTAAATGAGTAGCCCCTATATATTCTTTGTTTCCCCCCACCCCTCCTCAGATATGTAGATGTATTTTGTCAGTGAACAAATGATCAAACAGGGTTTCAATTAGATCTGGTCGGAACATTTTTGACTAAGTGAAATTTTGTCGAAGCCAAAATATTTCATAGAGACATAGCAATTTTGACTAATTGGTTTTTTTGCTCCAGAAGTGGGGAGATTGTCATGCACTATAGCCTGGTGAGTAGGACATTGGGAAGGGAAGTAGGAGACCCAGGTTCAAGTCCTGACTCTCCCTGATTCAGGGTTATCTAGGGTGGAAAAACTGTTCTGGAGTGTGGCAGGGCCTGCTCGCTCCTGCCTCTGCTCAAATCCACAAACAGCTCGTAGACCTTGTTGCTGGTAAAACACCCAGTGCAGTTTATTTACGGTGTTAGTTCCCACCACCCATATACTCCATATAGCCTCACGCCGGCGGTCTAGGGAGCCTGAGGCAAGCAGAGAGAGATAGATTGCTCTTATCTGCCTCCTTCCTTCCTGTGCCTTTTGTATCATCTGCCTACTGGCTTAATTAGTCTCTTAGTTCTCCTCAGCCCATCAATTAGGCACAGCTCTTCTTAATGAGGTCTGCTCTGGAGTAATTAATTAGAGCTGCAGTGACCAGAGTGCTGACTCAGCCACTGTTGCCCAATAACTCTGCAGGTATAACTGCATTTCCCACTGTCTCCGTTGCATCTCTAAGACCTGCATAATCTGTGCCGGGAACCCCTTTAGTTGTTTCTCAGCCCCCTTAGATGGGAGCAGCAGCTCTGGGGTCCAGCTTGGGAAAGTACACTTGCCTTCAGCAAAAAAGGCTTCCACATGCAGCAGCTCCATTGTCCCTTGCCTTGTTCACTACTTTAGTCTCTTCACTCCCCCTTGTGTCAGGAGCAACCGTTATCTCTAGTCTCTCATGGTCCCCTTGTGTCAGGGGTGGCTGAATGCCCATGTTCTCCACCAATTGTCACTGGTGTCTTAATCACTACGTGGCAGTGCCTCCTAGTGTTTGTTCTGAGGATTAGCTCAACCAGGCCAACACCCCTTCCAACAGTTGCACTCCATCTCTCTCTCTCTCTCTCTCTCTCTCACTATGCGGCCCCTCTCTTGCTCCAGCTTCCTCTCCATGACTTGGCCCTCTGACCAGGTCACTAAGTGGTTTCCCCTTCTGGGGTATCAAAGTCTGTCCATACCAATGGTCTCAAGAAGTCTTCTCATGCACTGCCCTGATGGTGCCACTTCCCCAGGGACCAGAAGGGGAACCCGGGCCTGCCCAGTACTCCAGGTTCTAGTTCAAGGACCCTATACCTGGCAACTGTGGTGCTTTCCCTCAGACCCTGTTTCTCCTTCCTACAGCTTCTGGCTCCCCCATCTCTGGTGTACCAACTCAAACTCCCTCCTCTCAGGGAGTAACTGCAGACTACTGAACTCCATCACCTCAAACATACATCCCTGCTCCCAGGGAGTGACTGCAGACTGCTTCCCTGTAGCCCCTTTCTGTTGCCAGCTTCCTGGCTTTATCCTAGCCCGCTGGTTCCTTCTCAGCTGGGGCATCATCACCATTCAGGGGATTACTTAAACTACCTAATTCCCCTCAGTGAGCCTATCTGGTTAATTGGCCCCGTCTCCACCTAATTAACCCCTTCCAGGCTGGTGAGGGGTGAACACCCCAACACATGGACTTGAACCTGTATCCTGTGCCACACCCACCCACGTACCTCTTCCAAACTGGCCTGGTTTTGATCTGAAAATGGACATTTTGACCCAAGTCCATGTTCTCAAAAATGTTCTGAAGGTTTTGGTTTTATTCCAGTGTGAAACACAATCACATTTCTAAAGCTCAAAAGATGCCCTTGCTTTGGTCGTCTCAAAACCCCCCTGTATTATAGACCCATAGGGTACATCTACACTGCAAAAAAAATCTCACGGCAGCGAATCTCAGAGTCCAGGTCAACTGACTTGGGTTTGTGGGACTTGTGCTATGGGACTAAAACTAGCAGTGTAGACATTCCCACTCAGACTGGAGCCTGGACTCTGAGATCCTTCCTTCTCACTGGGTTTGGAGAGCCTAGGCTCCAGCCTGAGTGAGAATGTCTACACGGTTATTTTTAGCCATGTAGAGTGGGCCCAGGCTCTGAGACTCACTGTCACGGGTTGTTTGTTTTTTGCAGTGTCCTTAGAGTCCTTAGATTCTAAGCACCAGGAGTCACCATTACAGTGATCTAGTCTGACCTCCTACATAGCATAAGCCGTAGACGTCACTCATTGACTCCTGCATCTAGACCAACAACTTGCAGTTGAGCTACAGCATCTCTTTTAGAAAGACATCCAGTCTCAATGCAATGACTCCCACGTGACAGAGAAACCAGCACAGCCCTTAATGCTTCATCACCCTCAGTGTTAAATATATGCATCTTATTCCCAGTTTGAACCTGTCTAGCCTCAATTTCCAGTCACTGGATCTCATTATGCCTGTGTCAGCTTGATTAAAGAGGCCTCTTCTATCAGCTACTTACTCCCTGTGTAGGTAATTATTGAGTCTGATAGAGTCACTTCTTAACTTTCTTTTTGATGAGCTAATTAGATGGACCTTATTTAGCCTCTCGTATTTTCTATTTAATTCTATTCTCTCCAGGTTGTTGCACCTCATGTGTCACTGCAGTATCTGAGCACCTTCCAACGTGGTATTAACCAGCGTTCATTCCCGCAGCAGGAAGAATTCTATATGGTTTGTATATCCCAAAGGAGCTGATGCAGTGCAATGATCATACATACATAAGTAACTCAGTATCGCAGTCACATTCTAGTCCAGGGGTCGGCAACCTTTCAGAAGTGCTGTGCCGAGTCTTCATTTATTCACTCTAATTTAAGGTTTCGCGTGCCGGTAATACATTTTAACGTTTTTAGAAGGTCTCTTTCTCTAAGTCTATAATATATAACAAAACTATTGTTGTATGTAAAGTAAATAAGGTTTTTTAAATGTTTAAGAAGCTTCATTTAAAATTAAATTAAAATGCAGAGCCCCCCGGACCGGTGGCCAGGATCCAGGCAGTGTGAGTGCCGCTGAAAATCAGCTCGCGTGCCACCTTCGGCACACGTGCCATAGGTTGCCTACCCCTGTTCTAGTCACACCAGCATAGCAAGACATCCCTGTTCTGACCCACATGGGACAACCTAGGTTCTCTATAGGCTAATGTCTCCAACTGTAATGCTGGTGGCTTTCTTTATAGCACTTAATTACCATCGCTGGGTCTCCAGTCCCTCATAAGTGATGAACATCAGCTCATGGAACAAACCTTTGGAGGACGCTCAGAATCCAGGAGTTCATTTGTAGTAGATGGAGAGGACATGACACCTGAATCTGTTCTCGTTTTACACTGGTGTAAATCAGGAGTAGCTCCACTGAAGTCACTAGAGTTACACTGGAATAAAAACTATGTGATTGAGAGGGATATCATCTTTCTGGATTTGTAGCTCCTGGACTTTAAGGGCATGAGTAGGTGTGGTCTTCTTCTAATGTACAGTGTCTTCCTATTCATCATTGGTCACTGAGACCTGTAATGGGATGTGTCACAGTTGAGGGCAACTGCAGCTGTATTTCCCCCTCGTGATCCACCAAGAGCACCCACTCTGGCTCCTCAGCCATCACCTCTCTTGGGTAGAGACCCATGTCTCCCACCCACTTGACCAGAGTTTTTCCAGGCTGCACAATTCCCTGTCTACATTGTGATATCCCCATCAAGCCAGACTACCTAACCAGGCCACTGTCTGCACTTTGCTTTCTCTCTGAAGGCTGTGAACAGCTGTAATTGCCAGTGGCTATAAATTACCACACAGCTCTTTGTAAGCAAGCACATTTGTTCTTAAGGTGAAAGCATTGCAGAGAAAATATATTAAAAACAATAAAGAACCTATATGCATGCCAAAAGGCTTACCAGAGGTCATCCCAACTGCAATCTCGGACTCTGTTAGGTGTCAGTCCTTCAAAACCCACAACTGGGTTTTCCCCACGGTTACAAGTTCACAGTCACAGATTCAGAACCAGAACAACCAACTGGGCAGTTCACTGGTGTCTTTATACAGCTTTGGCCTTTTATCTCCAGTCCTTGAGAATGGGTAATCAGCACACAAAGACCTTCTCCTCAGGACATAACTTCAAAAGGCAGGGTTTTTTGCAAAACCGGAGGTGGGGAATTTCCATTCACCTCTCCTTAGGTATTTCCCAGGAAATCCACTTCACACATATTGTCTCAAAAGTCCATTCTTCTTGGGTGTATTGTTCAATAGATCCTTTTGATTATCCAGGGACATCCCATCTGCCCCCTAGAGAGGCAACATACAATCCTCCCACAATAATGCACAAACTTGGCATTTAATACAATGGACCCCAACAATACTTAAAATTCATTCAACAAGGTTTTTCAAGGGTTGAAGGGTTATGAGGGGAAATACCCCATTCCAGGAACTATAGCTGTTTGACAGCCAAGGCAGAGACTGGTGGAAGGGAACTGGTATCAAGTTTGGAAAGGCCCCACTGCAGAGTCCCAAGAGTAGGGTGGATTGGATCGCCCCTCAGCGGTGAGGGTAGAGCTGGCATTTTGCCATTCCAGCCCACTTCTTTCTCATGGGGCCAGGCTGGGAGCAGTAGTCCCCCAGGCAGACAAGTCTGTAGTTCAGTGTTCTGGCAAGGCTTGCTGGGAAATAAAGAGGACGTTCCCCCTCTGGTGTTATCTGGACCAGTGGTCTGCTAGGTCACTCCAATCCTTGACTCTGGGAGCCAGCCTTACCCTGCTCTGCTGTGAGAACCCCCACTCCTGGGCTGTTCATGCACAGCATCTGGCATGTAAGCTGCTCCTTGGATTGTACAACCAAATGACACTAGCCAATATCTCCGGTCCCAGACACAATCCTAGAAACCTCCCTCTTGCAATGTCCAGTTATGCCCGCCGGACGCTGCAAGCTTATATGAGTTTGTCAATTTAACAAAGAAATTGATATGCACCAGGCTTGTTATCCCGAGGGGAGTCTCTGACACACTTCAAACCAAACACACTGCTTCAGGTAGAATAAACAAACAGACTTATTAACTATAAAGATAGATTTTAAGTGATTATAAGTCAAAGCATAACAAGTCAGATTTGGTCAAATGAAATAAAAGCAAAACTCATTCTAAGCTGATCTTGACACTTTCAATGTCCTTACAAACTTAGATGCTTCTCACCACAGGCTGGCTGGTTGCTCTTCAGCCAGGCTCTCCCCTTTGATCAGCACTTCAGTCGCGTGGTGTAGTGTCTGTAGATGGAGGTGGAAGAGAGAGAAAGCATGGCAAATGTCTCTCCCTTTTATCATGTCCTTTCTTCCCTCTTGGCTTTGCTCCCCCCCCCCACTTCAGAGTCAGATGAGCATTACCTCATCACAGTCCCAAACTGACCAAAGGAAGGGGGGTGACTCACTCGAGAGTCCAACTGATCCTTTTGTTGCTGCCTAGGCCAGCATCCTTTGTTCCTGTGAGGCTGGGCTGGGTTTATCCCATACCTGCCCTGATGAGATGTGAACTGCCCCTCTGCTCTTGGAGAGTTTTTGCCTGGGCTTATTTTAAGCCATGAAGACACATTTTCAGGCTCATAACTATATACATGAAATTATAACCTATAACATTACTGTAACAACAATACTCAGTGCATCATGAGCCTTCCGAAGACACCCGACATGACAAACTTTGCATTGGATACCACACAATCATTTTACAAGGATGAACATGGGGTGCTGGGTGTTCCACCGAGGTACAGAGTGTCACAGATATATAGAGAGATTCCTTCCCAGAGAACAAGGAGTGACCTGGAGTGGTTTCTCCAAGAGATTAGGTGCAAGGAAGCCATTTTGGTTTTCTCTGTATTTTGTTCCTTATGAACCTGTGTTTATTTTGGGAAAAGACCCTTGAGGCAGGCTCCGAGGAGAAGGGGCTGAATCAGTTTCAAGACTGACTGGGGGACAAGACCCCCAGCAGGCGCATATGGCGTCTCTTTCATTTGTGAGGCTTGCCGCACAGCTGCGCTACCTGTCTGTAGCTGGGATGGTGCAAACAGCCTCTCCGGCTCTTTGTTTTGCAGTCAGGGGTTCTGCCCGGCCCTTTGACCCCGTGTGCTGATATGGTTGTTGTAGAGAGCAGTGCTTTCCCCATGGCAATGGGCAAATTCCAGAATCCATGCTCTTCCGCCTGTGATTCAAGGTCTGACGCGGTCCCCTGAGCGAGGGGCTCTTGGATTTGTTAGCGAACACTCATGAACCAGCCGCAAGCTGCTCAGTGGCCCCAGGAACTAATCAGGCACTTGGCCACGTGTCAGAAAGTGTCTCAGACACGGAACAGGTAATTAATAAGCCGTGGCTGCTACACAGAGAGCTGCAAGGCGCTAGTGGGCCAGTAAGGATGGAGGGGCCAGAGGCCCCGCAGCGCTGGTCAGGTGTGTGGCATTTGGAGATGAATTGTGGCATTCCTGGCATGACAGTGAGGTTTGATTCACTTCCGAGGGGACGGGGACCAGAGCCCTGGCTCTCTGAGACCGGAGGAGCCAGGGGGTGGGGCAAAGGAACCTGAGGAAATTACCTTGATCTCCCCAAATCAATGCAGAGTTTAAACTCCCTGGGCCCGATTCTGATCAGTGAAACCCCATTGACTTCAGTGAGTAACTCCTGATTTACACTGGGGCAGGCGAGATCTGAATCAGACCCTCCCTCTCCATCCCTCTCCCCCCCTCCCCGACTCTCCTCTGCACCCCCCTCCCAATGCACAGGTTACCTCCAGCTCCATCTCAGCTTTCCCGGCTTAACCTACAAAAATCTGCCTAAATTACACTCCCGCTCCCAACGGAGGTGGGTCGCCGTGGCAACCATGGCCAGCACCAGCGGTAATGAGAGGAGGCAGCTCCCGGCAAAGGGACAAGTGTCACCGAATTCACATCCATTAGTGTAACTTTAGGCCGTCCGCCTCAGGTAATCCTAAATCAGGTCACAGTGTGGGTGGGTCGGGGCGGGGGGAGGCAGGGAGAGGGGACGGCAAGGAGCCAGACCAAGCGATGCGTTCTCCTTGGTGTGTCCATCTCCGTGTCCCAAGGATGACTTCCTTGCTGTACAGGGATCCAGGAAAATGAAAGGCAGAGAGAGAAAGTGTACAGGAGACGGGACGAAATCCCATCCTCAGGCCTCTCCAGCCAGGGCTATATTTCATCACAAGCTCGCTGGCTTTCGCTGTGTGTTTTCAGGGGATGGCTAAAGGATTTCCTTCCCAGAGCGGCTCATTAAACAGGTTAAATATGATGATATGATTTACTTTTTTCTTCTTCTTCTTCTAAGCAGAGTTTCCTGCCGGGGCTCCCGTGGGCCTGCTGGAATCACTCCATACCTGAGCTGTGTTATTGCAGAGAGCCTCGGAGCTGTTCATTCATCACCCCCATCTCTGCTCAGCTCATCCATTACCAGACTGGCGGGAGGAAGAGAAACTGCGTCTCGGTATCTTGAAGTGACACCTGCATGGACTGCAGGGACTCCACGCCATTAACTGTGACAGAGACAGCTTATCTCCCCTTGCCGGTTGTTTGCCATACCAGGCTGGGATTTTACAGCCCTCAGGAGCCACTTTTAATATAGTAGCTGCTCCCACACTTTTGCCACCCAGACTCACTGGCAATGCAGACCACCAGCAGATGCTTCATGCCCTGCTGTAACCTCTGGCTAGCGCCCACCAAAGGGCAATGGACCAAGAGCTCTAGAGGATGGAGAGTCCCAGCACAGCTACCTCCTACCCCATCAGTCTGTGTTTGGGGACGTGTCAGGGATCGGAGTGGGAGAGGATGTGGCCATCACATAGCCAGATTGGGTAATTTGGAGCAGTTTGTAGGTTACTCTAAAGCATGCCCCAGAGCTGGCCGCAGGATAAGACAGCTCCTTGGTGTGCCCCCATGCTGCGACCGGAGGATACTGGGCAGAGCGGAGAATCTAGCCCAAAATATCCCAATCTAACTTGCCCCGTGGCTTCGATGTGGTGCACTGGGAAATTAATGCATGGTCAGGTCTCCTGATTTCTCCAGCCTGTTTCAAAACTGATCCTTGGGATATTGTTATTTAACACCTCCCTGGCAATCTTACCCCTGGGGGTTTCAGCACCTCCACTGGTCCTGTACCAGGTGCTAGCAAGAAAACAAACCTCAGTCCGGACCTGCATGTCCCATGGAATAACCTTCTCCCCCCTGTCCAATGAGCTCTATGGGGTGGAATTCCAGCTCACAATTCTGAGGACTCCAGCTTCTCGCTCCAGCTCTGGTTCTCCTCTCCGCTACTCCTGGACAGCATCACAGACTCCCAGGGCCAGAACCGCCAGTGGAGCAAGGCTGGAGCTATGCGCTGGAGAGGAAGGGGGTCAGACCCCACATTACCCTGGTGTCGGCTTGAGGAAATTTAGGCCCGGAGGGTTTTGCATGAAGACCCTGGATGGCATTTCTGCTATTTTATGTCCAGAGATGGGATTTATTTCAGGGTGTATCAGCACTTGAGATCAGCTTGTCCTTTAGCAATCCTTAGTAACACCTCCCCACCACCACCCTGGGCATTTCCTTGCATCTCAACCTCTAAAACACTACTCCCCCTCCCTTTGCCCTTCACAAAAATTCTTAACAGCCTTCTTCTGAACTTCAAAGCCCAGTGCAGGGCGCCTAACCTGCAGCTTTTGTTCTCTGAATTGCTTCCAGGGCCGAGAAGATGCTTTGAAAAAAACCCTCTCTCCCCCCTCCTCTGCTGGGGAATTTCCATTTCCAAAACACACCAAAAGAAGTATTTTCACTTTGTTTCTCTCTTCCCCCCACCCTTTGTCAGCTAAAACTTTCTGATCAGCTGGGGTGGGGGGAGTGAAAGCTGAGGGAGAAGCTGCTGCGCTGAAGGTTAATATAGGTCCAAAGTAGGACACAGGTGACCTGGGGCGATTTGCCAGGTGTAAGCGGGGAATGGTCCCGCTATTGTAGGAAGCTTTCCTGGCTTATACACTACTCCGGTGAAGTGGGCTAGCAAAAGGATCTGAGTCCTCGCTCCCACTTCCTTTTCCCAGAGGCCTGCCTGACCTCAAGGGCTCCCCTTCCACTCTCCTGTGTGGCAGAGTCCTTGTAGCCCCAACAAGGCTGGGCCCAGGATCCTAGGGCACTCGACCCCCAACCTTGTTGTGGTTACTTAGGGCAGGGGCTAGGGCATCCCCACTCCGGGGTGCTCTCTCTGCACTGGATGCTTCCCTGACCCACTGATCATTACATACAGTTCAAAGCAAATACAATTCATTAAACAGCAATCAATTTTAAAAAATAAGGAAAAAATGGGAACAGTTGAAGGAAAACACATCAGCCTGGTCTGTGGCATGGGGACATCACAAACAGCGTCTCTGGAATGTAAGGGAAGTTCAGTCTGTTCCAAGTCCCAGGCCTCCTTTTCAGGCCTTGGCTGTGCTGCAGGGATGCTGTAGGTCGGACACTTACTCTGGCGGTGGCCACACGCTCTCAGGCTCTAGGTGGCAGGACCCTTCTTCCCAGCGTCACCCCCTCCCCGTCGGGGTTACAATCCCCCTCCAAGTCTGGCTTGCAAGACGTCTTGGCTGGGGGTATCTCCCTGCCCTGGGCCCACTGCCCAGGGTCCCTCTCGCTCTCCCCAGCTGCTCACCACACCCGGCTCCAGACTGCTCCAGCCCCAGCTCCAGCTCTACTCTGTCTCAGCACCAGCTCCACTCTGCTTCAGCACTGCTGCTGCTCTGCCTCGAGCTCCCTGGGCTGCTTCTCTGGCCCCTCTGGCTCTGGTTGCTGCAGCTCTCCTCCCAGGACAGGTCTGCTCTGTGGGCTGCTTCCTGCATCCTGGGCTGCTTTTCTGGCCCCTCTGGATCTGCTCCCCAGCTCAGCTTGGGCCTCTGCTTTCTCCTTAGCTCAGCCCCACTCTGTCTGACCCAGGCAATTCCGGGTCACATGGAGGACGGGATCCCCCTGGCCTCCTGATTCCCTGATTAGCCTGCCTGCCCTGTCAATCAGGCTGACCTGGAGCATTGGCCTCTCCCCATTGTTCCTGGGGACTGTCAGTCTCAGGGTCCTGATTTCCCATCGATCCTTCCCCTTTCTTTTGGTACGGGGAGCTAGCCAACCAAAACACCCCAACTGAGTTTTAGTAAGGAAGAACAGTCCCCTTACATTCCCCATTGCTAAAATTCTGCCACAACCACAATATTCACACCAGTACATCCGGGACCCATATTAACAACATATGCCCACATCATGTCATATTAAAAACCCATTAACAATTATCAAAAGAACTGTGATGGGTTCGGTCACAGAGACCCCCTTGGGACTGTCACCTGATGTGCTGAAATTACCTCTGAGCCCATTTTCCCTGATGGCTTGGGACTCCAGAACCCTGCCTTGTTGAGCCAGACACAGCAGCCTGCTGCAACACAGACCCAGGTCTGAACCACGCCCCCAAAGCTGCAGGCTTCAACTGAAAACCACTCAGCAGGTTACCTATCTCCAGCACCCAGACACCCAGTTCCCAATGGGATCCAAACCCCAAATTAATCCGTTTTACTCTATATAAAGCTTATACAGGGTAAACTCATGAAATGGCCACCCTCTATAACACTGATAGAGAGATATGCACAGCCGTTTGCCCCGCCCCCACCCCCCAGGTATTAATAATAGAATCATAGAATCATAGAATATCAGGGTTGGAAGGGACCTCAGGAGGTCATCTAGTCCAACCCCCTGCTCAAAGCAGGACCTAATCCCAACTAAATTATCACAGCCAGGGCTTTGTCAAGCCTGACTTTAAAAACCCCTAAGGAAGGTGTCACGGGTTGGATCACAGAAACCCCCTTGGGAGCTGCCAGCTGATGTGCAAAGACTACTTCTGTTTCTATTCTCTCTGCCAGCTCAGTGGTTTCAGCACACTGTCTTGGTGAAGCCAGACACACCCATCTGCTCCAGACACAGACCCAGAGTTTGAATAACCTGTCCCAAAGCTGCAGGTTTACCTGAGAACAGCTCACAGAAGTCTGCTTGCCCTTAGCACTCAGATGCCCAATTCCCAATGGGGTCTAAACCCAAATAAATCCGTTTTACCCTGTATAAAGCTTATCCAGGGTAAACTCATAAATTGTTCGCCCTTTATAACACTGATAGAGAGATATGCACAGCTGTTTGCTCCCCCAGGTATTAATACATACTCTGAGTTAATTAATAAGTAGAAAGTGATTTTATTAAATACAGATAGTAGGATTTAAGTGATTCCAAGTAGTAACAGACAAAATAAAGTAAGTTACCCAGCAAAATAAAATAAAATGCGCAAATCTATGTCTAATTGCACTAAATACAGATAAGATCCTCACCAGTTCCAAAATGTTCCCTTTTACAGGCTGATCTTCTTTTAGCCTGGGTCCAGCAATCACTCACACCCCCTGTAGTTACTGTCCTTTCCTTCAAGTATCCTGGGGGGGTGGAGAGGCTTCTTCTTTAGCCAGCTGAAGACAAAATGGAGGGGTCTCACACGGGTTTAAATAGACTGTTTCTTTTGGGTGGAGACCCCCTCCTCACCCTCTGTAGAATCCAGTCACAGAAGGGAGATTCGAAAATACATGGGCAGGTCACATGCCCATGCATAACACAGGACTTGCAGGTAGCAGCCATTACCCACATGGTATCTTGCATGTCTCCAGGAAGACTTCTTATGTGGATTGGAGCATTCCAAGATGCATTGTTCCCCGATCGGGTACTTAACCTAGTGAATTCCTTCCTAAAGAGGCTGACCAAATGCCTCACAAACCTTACCTAGAGATCAAGCAAGTATACAATCCATATTCTTAACCTCAAGTACAAAATGATATATGTGTACAAAAGGGATGAATAGATATAGTAGACCATAACCTTTACAGAGATATGTACCTGGCACGGGCAACACAAAACATATTCCAGTTATGTCATATTCCCACAATGCCTTATGGGAGGTACCGTCACACCCTCCCCCTGAACTTACTGCCAGAGACTTGGACACTGTCCATGGCAGAGGCAGTACCCGTAAAATTCCTGTTTGTCTTTGATCACACTTTTTTTCAGTACCTTGAAACCATATGTCATTTCTAGGGGTTTTAGCCCATATTGAGGTTCCTGATCCCCAGATGCCTGAAAACAGGTTGGGGTGTAGCATTAACTGAATGCAGACAGCAATACCTGTTAAAGTGGAGGTGTCTTGACCTTTAACCACCAATGCCATGAGGCGGTGTGCCTCAGTTTCCCCTTCTACACAGCAGCATGGACCTGTTATGCTTTTGCTGCTGCGCCAAGCTTCCAGTCTATTTACAGGTATAGGCTGCAAAGTAACATGCTTGTGGGGCTGTTTTGTTACCATCCCTAGCATGTACAACAGTTTGTTTCATAAATTAGGTACGTTCCACGTTTTTAAAGGGTTTACCACTAGTATGAATTTTTTTGTTTTATCCCAGAGGTGAATCAGCAAAAGACACAAGGTTAACAGCAAATCTACGGTGGACAGGTTTTGTTCACTCAATTTGACTTGTTTAGCATCTATTGCATTTTCCCAGTTCTCTGTGCCTTCTGGTAGACACTCTGATGCAGATTCTTCTGCCTCTTTGGGGAAAGCTTTTGATTCAGGCATGTGTTTGGGTCTTTGGCCAGGAAAGGGTGTACTACAACCCTGCCTGCCCTCGGCCCCTCCCTCCGGAATTTCTCTGAGCTGGACCCCACTCCCTGGTGGAGTTTTACCCATGCAGAGATTACCCCCCCCCCCTGTCTAGGAGAGAGAGTTTCATCTCTTACAAGTGTGGTAAGAACAACCTCTTTCAATGGGGTGCTCTGTACCCCTTTGGGCACCCCACTTTCTGTTTTCAACAGGTCAGCTGGACGGACCCCCCCCCCTCCAGGAGACTTGACCCCCAGGTTTTCCTTAAAACCTGATTTACAAGAGAGGGAGCTGGCATTNTTTTGGGTGGAGACCCCCTCCTCACCCTCTGTAGAATCCAGTCACAGAAGGGAGATTCGAAAATACATGGGCAGGTCACATGCCCATGCATAACACAGGACTTGCAGGTAGCAGCCATTACCCACATGGTATCTTGCATGTCTCCAGAAAGTCTTCTTATGTGGATTGGAACATTCCAAGATGCATTGTTCCCCGATCGGGTACTTAACCTAGTGAATTCCTTCCCTAAAGAGGCTGACCAAATGCCTCACAAACCTTACCTAGAGATTAAGCAAGTATACAATCCATATTCTTAACCTCAAGTACAAAATGATATATGTGTACAAAAGGGATGAATAGATATAGTAGACCATAACCTTTACAGAGATATGTACCTGGCACAGGCAGCACAAAACATATTCCAGTTATGTCATATTCCCACAAAGCCTTATGGGAGGTACCGTCACA
>QXTE01000361.1:0-10579 GCA_003942145.1 Platysternon megacephalum | reverse complement strand
GCTCGGCCCTGGAGCTGGCCGGGTTGGAGTCCAGCTCCGAGGGGTTTTGTTTATTCAGATGCGACTGCCCGTTTCTTGCAACATGAGCTGGATCTAAAAGAATGAAACTGGAGGGGGGCTTTGGCCCAGCACTGAGGGACCCTGACGGAAGCAGCAAGCGCATCCGCCAGTATAGCCAGCACCTGCCAATCGCTGCCTGACAAATGGCACTCACCTGTTCAGCCAGAGCATGTGTATAGTGCTTCCCCCTGCTGGGTGTGATGGCACAGCCGTGTGTGTGTGTGTGTGTAGTGCTGCCCCCTGCTGGGTGTGATGGCACAGCTGTGTGTGTGTGATTAGCGCTCCCCCTGCTGGGTGTGTGTGGGGTGGGGGGGGGCGCTGCCCCCTGCTGGGTGTGATGGCACAGCCCTGTGTGTGTGTGTGTGTAGGACTGCCCCTCGCTGTGTGTGTAGCGCTGCCCCCTGCTGGGTGTGATGGGCACAACTGTGTGTGTGTGTGTGTGTGTGTGTGTGTGAAATGGGGCTAGATTCAGGTCAGGATGACCATAACCTCTGCTAGTATCATGCAGGGACCTGCAGGGGGCTCCCTCCCACACACACCTCCATTCTGCCCAGGGGTCTGTAACTGGCTGGTGCAGCCCACAAGTGGCTGGTTCTGGCTGGGGAGAGGGCATTGCCAAGGCAGCCCAATGACTCTGGGCACCCCGGGGCAGCCTGTGCTGGCGGGGCTCATACAGCGCCAGGCCAGCTGCCTGATGCCAGCCAGGGTGGCGAATGCTCTGAGCAGGGCTGGGGCGCCAGCCCAGTACATGTGTTTAGCAGGCAGCAGAGGCAGATGACTGTTCCGGACTGACACCAATGTGAATGGGGGCGTGAACCAATCTGGCGGATCTGATTCTAATGAGGTAAGTTATACAGCAGGTGCATCGTGTAGAACAAGAAGGGGCCGAACGGAGTAACTTTCACCCTCTGGGATTCTGTGGGGACCGAGTTCAGCCACAAGTGGAGCAACACCTTTTGGAGCCCACTGAAGCCACGCCTGCTTACACCATGGTCGGATTTGGCCCCCAAAGTGGTGGGGATGGTGCTGATGTGAGTGAAGTCAGGACACTTTGCCCCCTGTGGCTAATAAAAATACTTAGCTCTTATCTCACACTTCCCCTCTGAGGCTCTCAAAGCACATCACAGATGGGGAAACTGAGGCACGGGAAGGTGACTTGGCCAAGGTCAGTGGCACAGCCAGGACAATAACCCAGGCCTTGCGTGCCAGTCCAGTGCCCAGTCAGTAGCCACACTGTCAGCCCTCCATCCCGCCCAATCCTTGGGCACGTCAGTTACACTCGCTTTGCACACCTGTCAAACACCAAGACACAATGTTGCCACTTATGCCTGGTTTCTGACCAGTTCATGTCACTCCTGAAATTGGCAGGGATAACACTCACCCATTGAGCCTGATTCTGCTCGGTGCAAATCTAGAGCAGCTCTACCGACATCAATGGGCTTGTGCCAGCGTCTCAGAGCCGAATCCGGCCCATTTCAGATGGGCTGCGTTTGGCTGGGGGCCACAGAGGAGGGGTGTATGGGTGGCTACCACACAGTAGGTGTCTGGCAGCGGGTTTGTGTGTGTGTACAGCGCAGACAGAGTGGGTGTCGAACAGAGTGTGCATGGACTCCTCACGCGCTCAGCTTAGTTTTACACTGTGTATCTCTGCTGATTTCAGACGAGTTTACTTCTGCTTTACACCAGGGCCAAGGAGAGCAGACACAGCCTCTCTGGGTGGGACGGTTGCTTCCCCTTTTCTAGTAAATAAAGAGGAGTGAGACTGCTGGCTTCCACACAGGAATTGTGTGGGAGTTCCAGCATTACCGAGATTCAAACAAGAGCCCCGGGGTGGCTTTGTCCTCGCAGCTCCAATATCCAAGCAAAGACACAGCCCCGGATTTGTGAAAGCCACCCACCGGCTGCCTCAACTCAGTGACTGCCTGATCCAGGAAGAGAAAATAAAGGCAGGAGCAGGTGGATGAGGCAGTCTCCTCTGAAGAGTGAGAAAGCAAACAGGCAGAACAATAGGATCGAGCCTGGCTAATCCACCTGCTATAGCAACAGGCATGTCAGCGCTTTCCAACCCTGGCCTACCGCTGAAAGGCAGGGCCCTGCATGCAGGAGAGTTGACAGATCTCTGAGAAAAGTGAGGCCCGTCCAGTCACAGAACTAGGTGGTACATTTAACAAGAAGGCAGAATGTTAAAACCCACTTGTGGAGTGTGGAGGTACAACCTGATTTTTGGTATACCATGCCTTCAAGTTTCTAAAAGCCTGCCCATCTGCTGTTACAGCTGCCATGTCGTGCTTCATTGTTGAGGCAGAGTGTTAGCGTGAGTCACACACACTGTACTCTCTCTTTGAGACTTCATTTATGTTCTTTCTTGTTTTGTAGTTTTCTCTTCATCTACAGTAAGAAGATGGTCAAAAAGAAGATCAAGAGGTTACAGTGTATATATCCCTTCGGTGGGAGAAAATGTCAGGTATCCAAGGGTCTTTAATCTGACAGAGAACGGCAGAACAAGAACCAACAGCTGGAAGCTGAAGCCAGTAAAATTCAAATTGGAAATCAAGCACCAATTTCCAGCAGCAAGGGCAATTAACCGCTGGAACAAACTACCATGGCAAGTGATGGGTTTTCATGCTCTTGGTGGCTTCAGATCAGGAGTGGATGCCATTCTGGAAGATGCAGAAGACAAACACAGCATATCTGGCTTGACGCACGGATAACTGGCTGAAATGTGACGGCCTGTGAGACACAGAAGGTTGTAGTAGACGATCTAGGAATCGAGGAACAAACATCTCTCCATCTGCAAGAAGATGGCTGCTTTCTGTGTGTGGAGAAACAAAATGCTCAGTCCCAGTTAGCTGGGCCAGAGGGAGAGTGCATGCAGGGAGAGGGTCCAAGGGAACACTCCCACTAGCTTTGCACCAGGGTACCCCTCCCGATTTCAGTGGAGTTATTGCTGATTGACATGCGCACGGCACTGACAGCAGAGCGAGGCCGTCACAGAGAAAGAGCCAGTTCACAGAGGAAATAGCTGATGCTCTGAGCCAGCGAGTGCAAAGCACTCTCTGCACTCACAGCCTATGCATATGGGGCATCCCAGAGCTCAGGCCTTCCACTGCTGGCAAGAGCTCTGAGCCACAAGGGCATTCTGGGTCCTGGCCATGCCAATGAGCCTGCAGAGTCAATGCTCTGGCTACTCCCACTGAACCCTGGGAGAAACCAACCCAGCGTCCCACATTCTCCAGCCTGTAAGGCTGCCTCTGGAAGGCCACCTCCTGGGAGATTTCCAGCTCAGGTGGAGACGAGAAGGAGCAGAACTCTCGCCCAGGAAGCAGGGTTGCCACCTTTCTAATGGCAAGTAACCAGACACCCAGGGTCCTGTCCCCTGCTCCGCCTTGCCTCCCAGCCCCCGCCCCTTCTCCACTTCTTCCCTCAGGCCCCACCCCTACTCTGCCTCTTCCCAAGGCCCTGCCCCTGCTCCCTCTCTTCCCCCCACGCCTCACCCCTTCTCTGCCTCTTCCCCCCCAAAACCTCACTCTTGCTCTGCTCTTCCCCCCAGATAAAAAAAAAAAAGGACATCAGGGCTTGTCAAATGGCAACAGGACACAGCCGAAACCCGGACTGTCAGGGTGAAAATCGGATGGGTGGCAACCTTACCAAGAAGCTTCCACTGGGAGATTTCTGCCTCCCACATTCTCCCTGTAATTTCCCCTCAAGAAGATCTTCTTCACTTCCTGTCCCAAACTGCTCCACAGCTTTGGAGTGCTAAACAGCTGCTGTTTTTCAGCATCTCCACAGGGCGCGATCCCTGCTTATATGTACTCGGCATCTGCCGCCCTTCAGGGCAAAAGGCTCAATAGTGAGAGATTATTATTATGCAATAGTTTTGTTATTATTATAAGGACACCTTGGGTTCAGGGAGGGCTATGGTGATCCTGATTTAGCGTTTAAGCTTCCCTCAAGTCCCATTTGGCAGGCTGAGCTGCTATTAATCCCCTAAAAATCTCTCCATTCGGTTTGCCTGACTCAACGTTCCCCAGGCCTGATTATTCTGGTAATCTCCAAGTACTTGTCTGGGAGCAGATTGCCCCGGAAGAGCGGGAGCGTCTGGTGAGAACTGGAGATACGTTTCCATTAGAGTAGAAAAGAGAACAGCTCTCTAGCACCCCTTCCCCAGCAGCGCTCTCCGGCCTCCTATTTCAGCTGGGACCTAGCAGGAGAGCCCATCGGGAACTTTTTGACAAAACCGAAACTTTTCATGGGAACAGATCCGTTTTTCGGGACAAATTTCTCAGGTCCAGGATGGAACTTCTTGTCAAAAGTAGCAAGAAACCGCTCTGCCCTAAAATAGCCCAATGGCTAGTGCACTTATGTGGGAGTGGGTGATCTCAGTTCAATTCCTCTGCTCTCTGATTCAGAGCAGGAACTTGAACCTGGGTCTTCCACATCCCCACTGAGTGCCCTAACCAGTACGGTGGCATGTTCTATCTTGTCATGAAAAACGTCTAAAGGTCCCGGTGTCATCTGAGGGGGAATGAGAAAATTTTCCAAATCTCAACAAGTTTTGCAGGATGGGAAAACCATTTTCCACCCAGCTCTACCTAAAAGGTCCATCCATGTGCAGTAGTCAGTCTTACTGAGTTCTAGTGTTCGTTCATTGTGCCTCTCTCAGAGTGCAAGGAGATATCAACTCAGGTTTAGCTGTCCCCATCTCCTGCAGATTGGGAAGCAGGCACCATCTGGGTTTGGGAGAAGCCAGTTTCCATGCGTGCTCAGTGCTGTCCGACAAGTGTGCTTCATTAGTGGTCAAGGCCAGCTCTAAGCACCAGCAAACCAAGCACGTGCTTGGGGCGGCACAATTTCAGGGGCAGCATTCCAGACACCTTTTTTTTTTGCTTCGGCAGTTGCGCTCCCAGAGGTGTTTTTTTTTTTTTTTGCTTGGGGTAGCAAAAAACCTAGAGCCGGCCCTGTTACTGGTGCAGATGGATGGCTCCCAAGAGAAGAAAGGAAGCCAGTCACTCTCTGCACGCTGCTCTGGAGTCACAAGTGACTTCTGCTGGTTTAAAAAAAAAATGTTGGGTGATCCTTACCGTGACATTACAAAGGGCCTTGCTATCAGAGGAGCTGAGAATGGCTCTAGATTTTATTGGACACGTTATCTGATTGGTGTATGTGGAAGCAGAATTGGAAATCCTGTGCAATAATTATAATTTATTGTCTGTGTTACCATAGCGCCTACGAGCGCTAGTCATGGTGGACCAGGGCCGCTTTGATCTCTAGGAATATACTTCACACTTTTCTAACTTTGCTGTTAGGAAGTTTCGAGGAAACAGACCATTTCTTAAACAGAGGTTGTAGCTGGTTGCACAAAACAAAATTTTGAGATTTTGCGCCAGGAACACTAAGAATGAAGCTCATCCAACCAGGGAACAGAAATAACACCATGTGACCTCAGAGTCCAATTAAAACAGTTTGACTTTTGAATACTCGCAGAGAACCGCCTGTGAAAAAGCTACATATAGTCATGATTCAGTCACCGACACTGTGTGGAGGAGAAAATCATAGGAGGAGAAAATCGGAGGTTGAAAAAGGCAGAGTTAATCAGATCTGCTGTTCTCTATGGATCATTCCCCCTGCACCTGGAGCAGAGGAATCTGCTGTGGGAGTTCCCTGAGCCAGGGCCACATGGAGCATGAGACTGGCCTGTGTCTACAGCTCTGAGCGTGGGGGTCACACCCAGCTTGGCAAGCCCAAGGGGCAGACGGCTACACAAAGCTGAGCCCAGCCTTGCCCAGCCCAGCTGACTGCCAGGTCTGCTCCTCTTCATGGGGCATGCAGGCCCCCCTCACCAGCGCTGCGGCCTCCTCCCCAGCCACCAGTGTCCATCCTCAGCAGGCAGCTGGGAAGGGGAGAGTCCCTGACCACCAGCGCTGCTGCTTCTACCACTGGGGCATATCTCTCCTGGCAGAGCAGGGGGACAGGCACCCGCATCCTGCTGCTCATGTTCCTTGGGCATCCCCCTCCCCCAGGAGAAGCCACCACCATCCCCACTCCCCCCAGGAACAGACAACGTTGCATGTGGGGACTGCCATCCAAATGACCCCAACTGGACTGGCAGCAGGGGCTCCCCTGAACAGAGGCCCACCCAGCTCAGGTGGGGAGAGCTGAAGCCTGTAACCCCCTCCCTCCCCATGCACACATGCCTCTCACAGACCCCAAACTGCCTGAAACCAGGTGGGGAGGCAAGGTGGGGCTCTAGCCACACCCACCCACAGGGCCCAGTGGCCCCACCCCTTGTGTCAACTGCAGGGGTGTCCCCTCTCCTGTGACCCCCACTCCAAGGGGTGGGGGACTGTGCAGCCTCGGGGCCCTGTGCTTAGTACAGCTGCGCTCCTGCAGCCGGCTCATCTGGGATATAGCCTCTAGGCACAGCACCTGTGACCCAAGAGGAGGTGAAGACCCAGAACCAGGTTCCTGGGCCCACCTGGAGCTGATCTGACCATTTCCGAGTGGTCTGGTAATGGTAACACGAGAGGGGCTGGTAAAAGAGCTTCTCCTTAGCATCCTGGATGGTCCTGGCTCCGGGAAAGCAGCTGGAACGCAGAGCATGGCTGGTTCTGCTAATGTCGAACAGATGTTTTAGCTCAGGAAGGCTCTACTAGGGCAAGGTTTATTGCTTCCCCCCTCCTCTGAATATCTTGTGAGGATGAGGGTGGGAGAGTCAGTGAGCATGTGAGTGCGTCCGTGGGCCTGCGTAACTACGACTTTTGAGCCTCTGGAACTGCACCACGGCAACCCCATTTCCTAAACACAACCAGGAGATACAACTCAGGGCTGGGGCAGCTGCTTCATTTGGCTTTGTTTCACAACCCACCTGTTGTCTAGCAATGAATCAGCAAGATGCTGCAGGAAGCGGTGCTGATGAGTGGGTAGGGGGTGCGCTCCTCTCCCAGTCAGTACTGACTGCAATGCCCCCGTGTGCTGCTAGGGGGCGTTGTGCTGCAGGGAGCAGGTGATTCAGTAGGGGGCGCTCTCCTCTCTGAGCCAGCATGGATGCCTATGCCCCGGTGCGGCACTAGGGGTGGCTGGACTGCAGGAAGCAGTCTAGATGACTTGGGAGGGGCCACTCTCCCCTCTGAGCCATTGCTGATCCCAGTGCGTGGTGCTAGGCAGCCCTGCAGGAGATAACAGTGAGGTGAGATAGAAAACTGAGCACCTGACCAGGCAGAACAAG
Organism: Platysternon megacephalum; assembly: GCA_003942145.1. Lineage (NCBI taxonomy): Eukaryota > Metazoa > Chordata > Testudines > Platysternidae > Platysternon > Platysternon megacephalum. The sequence continues at coordinate 3,294 of QXTE01000361.1, read as the reverse complement.
TGCAGATCCCCTGGCTCTTTCTGCATGACTTGGGCCTGACCAAATTCTCGCTTAGGCAGTTACTGGAGTTTGGGAATTGGCATGGTTCCTGTAGCAGGCGGATGTGGAGAGGGATGCAAACGTCTGCAACATGTGGTCCCAGCAGTCTGAAGAGCCCTGCAGCAATTCCAGCCCTTGAGCTCATAGTTGACTGTCTACTCAGTTTCTAGCAAGATAGAAAAACTGAAGCCTGGATCCAAAGTGGTCTGGGTATTGGGGCACAACATGTCTCTCAGACCTGCCTTGATCAGCTGATGAGGCCACACAGCTAGCTCCATTTTCCTTATTTCTAAGTTGTTGCCCCTGGGTTCTGATGGGCTCAGCTCCCAAAACTGCTTGCCCTTAATGGAAAGTTTCTGCACAGCTTCAGAAACAAGCTCCTGAGCATGCCCTATAACTACCACAACCCTCCCCTTGGGGTCTCTGGGCACTTTCTAACTAAAGGTGACCTGCTCATGTGCCAAGACACAGAGAATTCAACACCAATCTGTGTCCCCTCCCCACTGCTTCTCTCCCTTGCTGCAACATAAGCACGTGGGTTACCCATGTCCCCTGTGTGCTGTTTGCTCCCTGCTGAGGCGTGATGGGAGAGCTGCTCACGTTCTCCCAGAATGCACCAAGACAGACACAATCTGGGAGCATGGCCAGCATAGCCACGCAAATGCAGTTGATACACAATTGTGTTGTGAAGAGAGCTGCTGCATAGACACAGCTCAGCTGTGTTTGTTGTAGTCAGCTCAGAGGAATATGTTTACAAAACCATGGTAGCATTCGTAGTGCAGACTGGGCCTAAAGAGATGCGCTCCAGAGAAAAGCCCAACATCTGTTGTGGTTGAGAAAAGTCTTTATTCTAAGGATATTAAAGGACTTAAATACATTAGCAACCTTGAATGACAGCTTCATATTGAAAGTGGGCCCGATTCATCCCTGATGTAACTGCACTGACTTCAGTGACGTAGCTGCAAGCTCCTATTGGCCCATTAAGCTGAAACATCAAGGCGTGGTGGAAATAACCAGGACCACATCTTTAAAAGTGGTCTAAAATTGGGATTAATTACCCTCCATTTGGCTCCCAAGGAGATCCATGGACGAGAAGTGGTTTTTTCTCACAGCCCAGAGATCTTTGAAGAGATAATAGGAGTTCTTTACTGCTAGAAAATAAAAACCTCATGTTTATGGCCAAATGAAAAGCTTTTTCCTCAATGAATGATTTTATTGGACTTTTATGGGGAAAACTGAAACGAATGCACTTTAAATCATTTTCGTTAAGTGAATGAGAATCATATTGTTATAATTATTTTAAAAGAGATGAATCAACAGTCTATTAAAGAATTTATTGCGGTTTCTTTTCTTTTTTTTTTAACTGGAATTGAGAAATAAACCTGCAGTTTTTTGGGGGGAAAGCTCTATGAGTTGGCCCATTTTTCCTGCAGTTTTCCACTGGGTAGGGAGTCAAGTCCTTCCCACTAGAAGGCAGTCTTATGACTAAGACACTGGCCTACAACACAAGAGTTGTGAGTTCTATTTCCAGTCCTGTAAAGTGACTTTGACCAAATCACTTAGTCTGTCCATGCTTTGGTTCCCCATCTATAAACTAGGGGTGTACTTCACAGAGCTGTTTCCCAGTGCCACATCTGCACAGCTATGTGGTGTTTGATTGGTCAGCTGAGTCAGGTGGGGTTGTTTCTGCTTCCTGGTTGGATAATGAAAACTTTTAGCAGAGAATGACAAATAACGAATAATCTTTTCCTCATTCACATGTTAACAGTCTTTTCCCAAATGTTATAAGAGTGTTGCCAATTCTTGCAATTTTATGGTGCATCTCATGATAGTTGCTGCTTTTCATAAAGCACCAGTTCAAGAAAAAAGACTCATGGTACATTACAAGAGCTGGCAACTCAGCAAAACTCAAAGGAGTTACTCTGGCTTCCCACTATGAGCCCGGAATCAGAATCAGGCCCTGTCATAGGACTGGTCGGAAATTTACTATTAAACCTTTTTTCTGGAAAAAAATTGGTGGGTTTTTTTTTTTTTTTTTTTTTGAATAAACAAAAGTTTCCGTCAACAATTTCTGCTTTTCTCAAAATGTTTTGATTTTTCATCAAAAAAGCAAAAGCCTGAAAACTGGGGGCTAGGGGGATGGCTGAAATGTACTGTTTTCTGCAGTTCAGGGGCTACACATTTTCATGGTGGGGCAGTTTTAAGCCAAACTTTTTCAGATTCTGGCTTTTCGATTTTTCGACAAAAAGTCGTCATTTTCTGCAGAAAACGTCAATGAAAAATATTGTCATTTTCATTGCGATTGTCCATGGGAACCCCCTGCCATTTCTCACTTAGCTCTTCCGAAGGATTTTCCTACTGTCAGTCACTGTTGCAATGTATAGGCCCTCCAGCAGTATATCCCCCAGTGGAGGCCAGAGAGTGCTGCTGATTGTTGCATCATGGAAACATTGACTAGCTCCCAGCTTTCAACACAAAGAAATTGGCAAGGAGAAGAATGTGTCAGATGAGAAAATCAGAGCTGCAGAGCCTGTTACCCGCCCCCTGCCTGCCAAACTATGGAGAGTTTTATACACTCTGCTCCTTCGGCCCATAAAGCAAAAAAACATGCGGCTGCTCCCAAGCTGCTCTCCTCCCAGCCCCACAGCGGTGAACGGCTGGGCCTGAGCTAGTTAGCACAGAGGAGGTAGCACTGAATTTCTTTATGGATGCTATCGCATGTCAAGCCCAAGCCCTGTGAGTGACAGGAAGGCGGGGAGGCCCCAGGAATGATCCTGTTCAAAAGCTGCTGCATGGCTCTGACGGGACGTAATTAAAAATGATTGAACCCCTCCCCCGTCCAGCTCCATGTGATGTCACATAAATTCTTCTCTAACAAGTCCCAGGCTGCCCCTGCTGGTGCTGTGCAGTTCACAGGGCTTTGGGGAGGAATTAAAGACACATTTGGGCTCGAGTTTAGACGAAGGCAATAATGTCTCTGCACAGCACTCAGGCACTCACAGGTCAAGGCCAGTGGGTACTTTTTATTTAAGCTTCTTACTACCAAAGGAAAATGCTGGCTTGAGTTAATCTCCCTGGGCCTCCCCTGTCCACAACTGCTTTTCAAGAATGAGTGTGTCCTCTTGGCACCCAGCCATGCAGCGCCACCTCCAAGATCAAATGCAGTGAAGACTGGAGAAGCTGAATCTAACAGCCATGTATGTGTAAGGGGACTGTTGCCCCCTTACTAACATTCAGTGGGGGGTGTTTTGGTTG
>QXTE01000360.1:880895-962366 GCA_003942145.1 Platysternon megacephalum | reverse complement strand
GGGGGGTGAGAGAGGGAGGGAGGAGGAAGCAACACTCACCGGGAAGTGAGTTACCCAGTGAACCACCTCCGAGCCGGTGGTCAGGTCTCTCTCAACCACATCCAGTTTAATGACCAGTGAATCCCATTTCTTCCTGTACTCAGTGTCCAGCTATGGAACAAGGGAAGAACATTTAACAATTGTGTCATGGGGTGAAGCTGTAGCACGTTTCTTGTATAGTCGCGGTTATGGCTGGAGGAGGTACCCCTCTTCCCCACCTTATAAAGGCAGACAAATGAGCAGTTCCTTATACTGTGGAAAAGCCAAGCTCTACCTACCAAAAATAAACACTGCTTTTGGGAGCCAGGTAGTATTACAGTATCAGAGGGGTAGCCATGTTAGTCTGGATCTGTAAAAGCAGCAAAGAATCCTGTGGCACCTTATAGACTAACAGACGTTTTGCAGCATGAGCTTTCGTGGGTGAATACCCACTTCTTCGGATGTTTTGCATCCGAAGAAGTGGGTATTCACCCACGAAAGCTCATGCTGCAAAACGTCTGTTAGTCTATAAGGTGCCACAGGATTCTTTGCTGCTTTTACAGATCCAGACTAACATGGCTACCCCTCTGATACTGTAATACTACCTGGCTCCCAAAAGCAGTGTTTATTTTTGGTAGGTAGAGCTTGGCTTTTCCACAGTATAAGGAACTGCTCATTTGTCTGCCTTTATAAGGTGGGGAAGAGGGGTACCTCCTCCAGCCATAACCGCGACTATACAAGAAACGTGCTACAGCTTCACCCCATGACACAATTGTTAAATGTTCTTCCCTTGTTCCATAGCTGGACACTGAGTACAGGAAGAAATGGGATTCACTGGTCATTAAACTGGATGTGGTTGAGAGAGACCTGACCACCGGCTCGGAGGTGGTTCACTGGGTAACTCACTTCCCGGTGAGTGTTGCTTCCTCCTCCCTCCCTCTCTCACCCCCCCTTGCTTTCTTATGGCCTGTCTGGTGTTAGAAGGGACTGATTTGCATGTCTTTGTTCCTTTAGTACCCGATGTATTCACGGGACTACGTGTATGTTCGGCGGTACAACGTGGACCGGGAAAACAATCTGATGGTGCTGGTGTCACGGTATGGATGACTGACGCAATCTAGCTATTCCTGCCACACCCAGCGCCATAGTGTGAGGATGGGGTTGTCCTTAGACTCACTGTCACTCTGACAAAGAGAGCTTTGGCATTGTTTCTTTTGTAGGCCTTGCTCCTTTGCCATGCTTTTACCTGGGTCAGTGAGTTGTTATAGGTGCTGCCAGCCATGCCTATAAATCATTACGTTTGTCTGATGCTTCCCAGTATAAGACCTTGTTTTCAAATTTGCTGTGCTGGGTGTCTGCCTCAAAACCGTGCTGGTTCAGCTGTTTCTGAGAATGAGGCGTGGGAAAAACGTTTTGTAGTATTAAATTCTGATGACCTGTTCTTTGAAAAGCTCTTGTGCTCCTGCATCTTGGAAGAGGGACTTGAAATTTGGCAGGAAGGGTGGACTTTAGATCAGCTGAGCCTGTGAAAATCTGCCCTCATTTGGCCAAGTTGTAACTCTTTGAAAAATCTTAGTTCACACATGCTCAGTAGAGAGAGACACTTCTTTGATTTTTTGCTAAGCTAACATCTCTGAAGATTTGATGTGCACTGCACATGCTCCAGCATCTGCAGCTAGTAGTGCTGACCAGGCTCTGCGTGTGCCATCTCCACGGTATGACCCGGTAGCCCTGGGCTGGAGGGCGTGAAGCTGGACTTCCCCTGTTATGGGCAGCTTTGTGCCAGGGTAGGGCTGGGCACCAGAACTGAGAGCAAGGCGTCTCTCTCTCCTGAGCTTTCAATGACCCTCATGCCGGCACCCAGGCAGTGTGAAAGGAGTAGGCCACATGACTCAGATGTGGTGGGGAGAGGGGAAGAGCTGGACCTGGGGGGGTGAGGCGGAGTAGGTTGGAGCAAGAAGCTTTGAAGTGGAGGCGGGGAAGAGACTGGGACTGGAGGCTGGCACAGGGGTGGGGACTGGGACTGCAGGGAGGAGACTGAATGAGAAGTCCAGAGACGGGGACTGTGAGCCAGTGGGAGTGAGAAATGTGGGGGGGGGGGGGGGGGGGGCGGGGGGCCGTTGAGGGGGGGGAAGATGGGCCTGGGGAGAACTGGGAATAGCTGGGCAAGGAGACTGAGGATAGAGTCTGAAGGGGGTGAGGAGAATAGACAGAGACAAGGAGCCATGGGTAAGGACAGGCCTGGGAGGGGGGACAGTGCAGAAAGGTTCAAACTTGGGCGCAGGGCAGGGAATGGGCAGAAGTGTGTCTCCACTAGATCCTCAGTGCAGCCTTAATTCAGTCTCTTATGCCTATGCCCTGGCACATAGTCTCTAATTACATGGATACGTATCATCCTGCCTTTATACAGCGCTACTGACGTTTGCTGCATGGACCGTCAAACGTGGTCCCTGCCCTGAGGCATGTCCAGTCTACATTTGATGGCAGACAAGGGCATGGGAGTGAGGGAAGTTTAGATGGTGACAGATCAAGTGGTTACTCTTCGTTTTGCACTGTGTGCATCGTGTTCCACTTCTTCGTTATGTTGGTGTGGGGGAGCTTGTTTGGAGGAAGAGGGCTTTGACGAGATAGTTGAAGAGGAATGAAAAGGTCCTTCCAGGCTTAGGAGAGAGCGAGTGGGATGCTTGTGGGAGGAGGGCATGAAAGAAGCTGGAACTGACTGAGCACAAGGCCCAAGCATGGTGCTCGGATTCTGCTATGGCTACGCAAGCCTCCTGCCCTGCGGTCCATGGAATGGCCTCCACTCTGCTGGCTGAAGGATGAGCGATGTTCTTGATCCAGTAGTGGAGGAAAGCATGAGAGCTTCACAGGGGGATGTGGCTCCAAAATTGGAAAGGCCAGGGCTTCTCAGGTCCCTTGTCAGAAGCCCTTCTGTCATATCTAGCATGGTGAGGAAGAGCCCAGTGTCTGGATACCACTGGGTTAGGAGAGAATACTGGAGAGGGCTATCTGGTGTGTGTTTTAGTCACATACGTAGCGATACCTGATTCATATACACACACACACACACTATTTTAAAATGCCTTATCAATGGCAGGGGAGGCAGGATGGATAATAGGGCAGGTCAGTTTCTTGTTCTTCCACAGACTGCCTGTGTGAACCTGGGCAAGTCACTTCATGTCTCTGCCTCAGTTTCCCCATTAGTAAAATAGGGATGATATTGCCCTCTTTTGTAAAACGCTGTGAGTTAGGTATTACTATAAATGGCCTGTTGGAGCCTCTCTAAATGACTGCAAAATTTCAAGAGGCTCTCTGAGAATAGCTTGGGTTCTCACCATTGCGGAGACAGTCTATATTTTATCATATGTGATGACTAGTACAGTCTGTCAGCATCTGTCCATTTAGACCCAGGTCTGAAGCTAACCTCAGGAAGGGTTACCCAGGGTTATAAATACCCTTTCCCATCTTGCATATATTCCAGAGCGGTGGAGCACCCAGGCATCCCAGAAGATCCCGAGTTCGTGCGGGTCCGAACCTATGAATCCCAGATGGTTATCCGACCACACAAGACATTTGATGAGGTGAGTTCCTGGCCAGTCTGGAAAACCAGGGGAACTCACCTGTCATTAAGGCCTCCCCAGTGGAACCCGAGTCAGGACAGTAGCTCTTCTGAAAGGTGGTAACTGAATGTGCTGACTAAAGTTCTGCGGTCTGCAGCTGCTGCACCAGGGATACCAGCTCTAAGTATCAAGGGGAGAGCTGTGTGGATTCGCCTAGCCCGAATGACAAGAAACCACTCTGATGGGACCCAGGATTGTGAGGCCCTGTACAATTGCCTGCTTTTAGCATAAGGAAGTCTTGTCTGGGCCTGCTGTGGATCAGCTCCCTGAAACCACCAGCCTCTGGCAGCCCAAGTACAGCCTTCTGGACCCCGCAAGCCTTGTGCTGAATGTACAGGCACCAACCCGAATGCTCCAAGTGTTCCCTGCAATGTCCAGCCCCTTATCCACTGAACACTCAGAATTCCCAAAGGAACAGGACACACCAGCTTGTCAGGTTCAACTCAGGGCCACCTCTTAGCTTAACACCGCAGGACTGAGTGAAAACAAGAATAAAGAACAGAGAATCAAGTGATACTGAGTAAAAATGTTGGGGAAATGGTTACATATAAAAGAGAATATAATTCTTTCTGAAGACTAAACATAACAAGTTACTGTCTTGTGAAAAGCTTCTTTAGACCCAAATTTCTCTCCAGCTTTTTCAGCCAAGCCTAGCTGAGATCCCACTTTCATGAAGCAAATTCGCTGTGCACTTATGCTGGAATCTGTCACCTAGGAAGTGTCGTCTTTGTCCCCCAAATATAGTAGAACAAACCTGTGATATGCACCTATAGATAGGGTGCGCGCGCGCGCGCACACATTCTCTTCCTGTTCGTTTCTCTTTGTCTTACAGTCCTTCATTAGCATTCAGTTCAGATTGGTGATAGGTGGCTCATTGTGAAACATACAATTCTTAATTTGGATTTAAGCAGACAGGTAAACATCTCGTCTGACAGAAAACTTGTTTTTCACCTTTTGTTGGTGACCAGTGCCTAGCTATTCTTTGAGAACATATTTTCAGTATATATGGATACTATGCAAGGAGTTATGTATACATACATTTTACAATTACATTGATGACCAGAGTGACATAGGCTTTTACTACATGATGCTCTCTTGGTGAGCTACCATGTACATTCCAGACTCAAGAGATTTCTGTAACCTCCATGCCCCTTGCCAGTTGGCACCAAGAGATTCCTGGATCACAGCCACAAAGCTGTGACTTCCTTGGTGTCACCTTGGTTTTGCTATTGAGCAAAGTACCCAAAGTCAAAGGTGACAGCTTAGCCAAGATTTTCATAGATTCCAAGGCCAGAAGAGACCACTGAGATCATGTCCTCTGACCTGCATAACACGGGCACTTTTTCAAAGTGTTGTGTGTTGTTCTGTTACTTTTGAAAATGATTGATTTTTGGGTGCCCAAATTGAGACTCCTCCTAAGTGCTGAGCGCACACCCTCTGAAAATCAGGCCCCTTAAAGGAGTCTCAGGCACCCAAAATCACTAGTCACTCTTGGAAATCTTGACCCTTGTGCTTCAACCACTTGGGAGGAGCTTTTATGTGGTCTTAGCAGAATACACAGCAGCCTAGATCTGCCCCTTAGACTCTGGCTGGTCAACCTATGTAGCAGCTAGCTGATTGGAACCAAGATTTGACAATAATTCCCTCCCATTTTGTATTTTATGCTCTTATTTCTGAACCCAATATCTCTAATTTTATTGCTGTTATGTATTGTTCCAAAGGCTTCTTACCTGCTGCGTCTCTCAGATCCTCCTGCTCAGGGTTTTGTAGCATGGTCAGGGTAAATGACACGTTTAACATTTCACAAACTAACCCTCAGCTCTCCCGGGAAGGAGCTGACTAAATATGCTGTCATCATATGGGTTCATATGGGAAAATGGAGCAAATGGGTGAAGCAACTTGCTCAAAACACTTGAAGCTGGGGTTAAATCTGATGATTTCTATACTCCGAGCCCTGTGTTTGCTTCCTCCATGTCGCATCTGTCTTCGTGTTTTTGTGGCTCTCCATCAAAGCCCTGCATGTCAGCCTTCTCTTGCCCCAATTGAAGAGAGACTGGAGGAGGAAAATGGTTCAGACTTAAAACATACAATGCCAATAGTATCTGCAGAGACTCTAGTCAGGATTCTGATGCATTTGCTTTCAATCCTCATGCTTCCTGGTTATAAGTGGTAGCCAGAAAGAAAGTTCCCTGTGTGGTATAGTGTTGTGCAACTAAAACACCTTCCTGTGAGTCATTCGGCACTGGAGGCTGGCTGAGATGGGGGGCTTTGTCTGCCCCGTTTAGGTAGTGGCTTTGTAAGATCAGCCCTGGTTGCTGAGAGGTTCCTGTGACAGGTCAGGTATCACTAAACTTATTCCTCTTGCAGAACGGCTTTGATTACCTGCTGACGTACAGCGACAATCCACAGACAGTGTTCCCGCGCTACTGTGTCAGCTGGATGGTCTCTAGTGGTGAGTCGCTGGCTCTAACCCTTCACTCTGGTCTAGGGATGTAAAATAGTAACTGGTTAACCAGTAAGCATTAGTCTTACTAGTTAACCCAGCCTAACCGGTAACCCCCAGCCCTTGGTGGGCTGGTGCAGCCGCGGGCCCCCTGGCTAGAGCGGCCCCAGCCCCGCGGGCCACTCTCCATTTAATCAGTTAACCCGTGAGCTTTTTAAACGATACTTACATCCCTACTCTGGTTTGGGAGTCTGGCTCCTTTGAGCAGCATGAGTCCTCCGGCCTCCTTGCTTTTGGAATGAAAGCAGTGGGAGGGTGTTTTGTGGAGAACCTTGCCTGTGTTGGTCAGATGGACCTCCTCTTTTGGGGACTACAGACAGACTTCAGTACACAAACTAGAGATCTGGCATGGGGGATCTGGGGAATGCGTGGTGAAGGGCCTCAGACTTTTTTCTGTTGGTTTCCACACACCATCCAAAACCTGCACTGGATGGACCCAGGACTTGGAATTTCCTCCTGGCTGTTTCTATGGTGCTTCACAAATGTTAATGAATGTGCCTTCACCACCCCCTTGTGAGAGTAGGTGATGCTGGTATGCCCATTTTTGCAGCTGAGGCACAGAATAAGACCAAAATTGCCAAGTGTTCACTAATTTTGGGTTCCCCGCTTGTGATACCTAAGGTCTGGGGGGTTCCCCCCCCCCAAAAAAATACTTAGCATTTTTATAGCCCTCTGTCTGATCAAAGAACAGCTCTGCTCCACTTCCATTGCAGTTCTGCACATCTGGACCTACGTGTCTCCTAGCACCCAGAAAAGGAGGAGTAAACACACACCACCTGACTTTTGCGACAAATGAAGCAGAGGTCCTACAGACAGCCTCTGTCACTACACAACCCTGATTCATTCCCAGAGCACAAGGTCTGGGTGCTCTGGGAAAAAATAGCATGTGATCATGTAACCAAAAACTATCCTAATACAGACACACAAGAGGGGCAAATGAAAGTTTTAGAAAAGCTATTTAGAACTATTTAGAAAAGCTGGATGAGCACAAATCCATGGGGCCGGATGCGCTGCATCCGAGGGTGCTAAAGGAGTTGGCGGATGTGATTGCAGAGCCATTGGCCATTATCTTTGAAAACTCATGGCGATCAGGGGAGGTCCCGGATGACTGGAAAAAGGCTAATGTAGTGCCCATCTTTAAAAAAGGGAAGGAGGAGGATCTGGGGAACTACAGGCTAGTCAGCCTCACCTCAGTCCCTGGAAAAATCATGGAGCAGGTCCTCAAGGAATCAATTCTGAAGCACTTAGAGGAGAGGAAAGTGATGATGAACAGTCAGCATGGATTCACCAAGGGCAAGTCATGCCTGACTAACCTAATTGCCTTCTATGAGGAGATAACTGAGTCTGTGGATGAGGGGAAAGCAGTGGATGTGTTATTCCTTGACTTTAGCAAAGCTTTTGATACGGTCTCCCACAGTATTCTTGCCGGCAAGTTAAAGAAGTATGGGCTGGATGAATGGACTATAAGGTGGATAGAAAGCTGGCTAGATCGTCGGGCTCAACGGGTAGTGATCAACGGCTCCATGTCTAGTTGGCAGCCGGTTTCAAGCGGAGTGCCCCAAGGGTCGGTCCTGGGGCCGGTTTTGTTCAATATCTTCATTAATGATCTGGAGGATGGCGTGGACTGCACTCTCAGCAAATTTGCAGATGACACTAAACTGGGAGGAGTGGTAGATACGCTGGAGGGTAGGGATAGGATACAGAGGGACCTAGACAAATTAGAGGATTGGGCCAAAAGAAACCTGATGAGGTTCAACAAGGACAAGTGCAGAGTCCTGCACTTAGGACGGAAGAATCCCATGCACTGTTACAGACTAGGGACCGAGTGGCTAGGCAGCAGTTCTGCAGAAAAGGACCTAGGGGTTACGGTGGACGAGAAGCTGGATATGAGTCAACAGTGTGCCCTTGTTGCCAAGAAGGCTAACGGCATTTTGGGCTGTATAAGTAGGGGCATTGCCAGCAGATCGAGGGACGTGATCGTTCCCCTCTATTCGACATTGGTGAGGCCTCACCTGGAGTACTGTGTCCAGTTTTGGGCCCCACACTACAAGAAGGATGTGGAAAAATTGGAAAGAGTCCAGCGGAGGGCAACAAAAATGATTAGGGGGCTGGAGCACATGAGTTATGAGGAGAGGCTGAGGGAACTGGGATTGTTTAGTCTGCAGAAGAGAAGAATGAGGGGGGATTTGATAGCTGCTTTCAACTACCTGAAAGGGGGTTCCAAAGAGGATGGATCTAGACTGTTCTCAGTGGTACCAGATGACAGAACAAGGAGTAATGGTCTCAAGTTGCAGTGGGGGAGGTTTAGGTTGGATATTAGGAAACACTATTTCACTAGGAGGGTGGTGAAGCACTGGAATGGGTTACCTAGGGAGATGGTGGAATCTCCTTCCTTAGAGGTTTTTAAGGTCAGACTTGACAAAGCCCTGGCTGGGATTATTTAGTTGGGAATTGGTCCTGCTTTGAGCAGGGGGTTGGACTAGATTGATCTCCTGAGGTCCCTTCCAACCCTGATATTCTATGATTAGGCAACCTTAATTCTGTCATTTCCTAACTGTTGAGTGCTTGACTTTGCATCTTTAACGTTCTTTCAGTGTAGCTTTTTTGGGAAGTAACTTCCAAATTAAAAAAAAAAAAGGGGCAGAAGAAACAACTTCTCTCACTGTAGAATCAGACTGACCTGCCCATGGGCCATCAGCAGGATTCAGCCCTTTGCAAACCCAGCCCTCTCCCACTTGAGCTGGCAGAGGGGAATAGTACAATTACTACCTTTTACTCCATGTGGACCTGTGCTAAAGGGGGATGGCACTTTGCTAGTGGTTTCACAGAAATTTGCTGACAGCAGAGGAGTCCGGAGCCTGAGAACTCCATGGTTTGATACCAGGTTTTGGGGAAGTATACTCTAGTGGCTATAGACCATTCTGTTCCTGTACCCCAGCCTGCTTGTTCCCCCTCTGCCCCTTCCTACCCTCTGGTTCCCATAACCCCACCACCATTTTCTCACTTTGTCTACAGAGGTGCTTCTTCCTTCTACCTTCTTATTTCCTGTGTACCAGAAGGGGGAGCACTCAGCAAAGGAGAGACAGGCTCCCTGCTCTAGGTTCCAGTGGCATAGCAACAGTCAGGAGGAGCAATTGCAGGGCAAGTCCTGATCAGCCCCAGGATGGAGCAGACTCACTTGGGGATGACACATAGGGGTTGCGAGGGGATGGAGCATGTTCAGTGCAGAAGGAATCTAGGGTGATTTAGTGAACTTCTCAAGTCTCTAAAGTGCAAACTGAGACTTCTTCAGATGATTGCGATTTGGCCAAATTTGGATTAATTTTTCACAGGGACGGCACAAGTCACATCCCTAACACCACAGCATCCCCCCAGCCAAATTTCAAGACCCTGCTGCAAAGCATGGGGGTGGCAGAGCTCCTCCGTGAAATGTTTGGAAGACTTTGTTCAGTCATTTCTGAGGAGGAGGTTAGTTAAAACAGTTTAGCTGAAACTTCCCAGACAAATTCAGCCGGAGGCAGACGCCTGTCATGAGAAATTTCAACCCAAAGTGTTAATGTTTGGCAGATTTATATGCAACTGAAAAGAGGGTCTTGTAATGAAAACTGTTGGGCAACCTTAATCTAGCGTCACATAGAACAGAATAGGAAGTTTCCTGCCCCATCAAGTCCTCCTTGGTTTGATGGCATCTCTGTGAACACCTTCCTGTGAGTGTGTTTGTGTGCGCTTTCCCTCGCCTCCCCATTGACCCTGCTGTAGAGGAGGAAACTCGGCAAGTCACCTCACCTCTCTGTGCCTCGAGATCAGTGTGTCAGTGACCGAGTTGGGAGTTCCTGGCTCCCACACTTATTCCTGCCTCTTAATTAGTCAGGGGGCATGGAGGTGCCTAGGTTTTGCGGGGATGGGTGCTCACTTTGTGTGCTACACACTGGATGGATTGTTTTGGCAGCTGTTTGTGTTGAGGTCTGAGCCTGTTTCTGGAGCAGTCCAGATGTCCCCTCCCTGCACTTCCTTGATACTCACTGTCACTGCCTTTCCTGCCAGGCATGCCAGACTTCCTGGAGAAGCTGCACACAGCGGCTCTGAAAGCAAAGAGGATGGCGATCGAAGTGCGGGACTACATCTCTGCCAAACCCATTGAGAACAGCAGCAGCAGCGGCGGCGAGGGGAAGGCGAGCATGCCCGGTGCAGAGCACAAGAACGAAGACACCCGCAGCCCTGCGCAGCTTGAGTACGCCTAAGGGCTGGCTGTGCCTCCTGCGTCAGCACCCTAGCCTCTGCTCCTGGATCCACGGAGCAGGGCCGATGGGGAGCTGTGACGTCAGTGTAGCCACTGGACCTTAGTTCAGCTGTTCTCCTTTTGACTCCAAACCCCTCCTCGCCTCTGTCTTCTGCTGCATGTGGAGAGAGGGGTCTCTCCCCTGTGTAAGCCTTGTTCCGAGCGAGGCCTGGCCATTGAAACACAACGTTGTGTAATATCCTCTCTGTGCTGGTGTTTTGTCCCTGGTGAGGGGATGCCCTAGAAAAACACCCGGTCTCTGTCACAGTGTGGACAACATCTCTTCCCTTCTTCCCCTCTCCTTTGAGCTAGTGTTGGGCACAGATGCCACTGGCTCCTGAAGCTCCAGGGCAGTTCGGCTCTGCAGCGCCGGGGGCGGTGTCTAGAGAACCTTAGCCGCGAGGTTGGTGTGCTGGTCTGCAGCCAGCCCCAAACGGGTTACGTGGGTGGGGGTAGAGGGGTGGGATCTGTGTTCAGTGTGTACTGCAGTGTGCCTCTGCCACATGAGGGGAGTGTTCCTCTGCTGGCCAAGCGCCTTTCCCCTGGAGCTGCCCTGGCCTCAGCTGGAAGTGGACAGCCGTGCCTGGCAGGGGTTGTGCCCATGCTCAGTGTTGCCCACTGGAACAGGATGGTGCCTCCTGGGGAACCAGCACCGCTGCACCTGTCACCATATTTTTGCCTGTGGTTTCCTGGTGGGAAGAATGAAGGACTCTTGGCTGCATTACTACCTGTAGCTCTGCGGGCTGGCGTGGGAGAGGGACTTGGTAGCGCTTGGGCAGGGAGCACGGATTAGGAGGCCTGGTTCAGCTGCCTTCTTACCTCAGTGGCTTTTTATTTTTATTTTTCCCTGGGAGGGCACTGCTCCTGCTGCCGTGAATGCCCATTCCACCATAACTAACAAGGGAACAGAAAACTGCCGGCAGCTGCCTCTTGTGCTGAGTTAGCCGCACCTCTGTCTTGTTGGATCAGAGACACTCCTGCAATCATGGCCCCTACCCAGCTTCCCTTGTGTTGGGAGAGGAGGTACCTCCCAGGCATACCAATGAGGGGAAGCTGTCAGGATGCAGCCAGGAAGAGGGTGACTGGCAGCACTTGCTTTGGTAGGGAGGGGTCTGGAGCGATCTAGGACAGTGGTTAAACCTTAATAAATGAATAAGCTCTTGTAGCAATGACCGAACTGCATATTGGGTCAGGCTAATTGCATGTGTTCCCCAGAGGTTCCTGTTCTGCAGTGTAGTCCCAGTTTGGATCTAGAGGAGAGACCAAGAGCTCTCCCTGTCCTGTGTGTTTCCTGTTACCCAGAGTGTACTAGCCAGTGTGTTTCAGCCTGGTTCTCCTCGTGATAAGCAGAGTTGGGGAGATGGGCTTCTCCCTGTGTCCAGTCCCCACCCTGTGTGTTTGTGGGGGAGGGGGGAGCACACAGTCCAAATGCTCTTCCAGGGGGCTGAAGCCGCATGCTTTAACCCCTAACTGCACCATCACAGGGAAGGACTCCATGAATTCTCCTGTGCTGTAGGGAGCTGCTGCTCATGGCACTTGCCTAGTGGGGCTCCCCTCTCGCTGCAGGGAGTTGGGGGGTTAGGGCCAGAGCTTTCTGCCACCTCCCATTCGGGATATACCTGGTCCCAGAAGAAACAGAATTCTGTGCTGATAGCCCCCAGTGGTCAGGTACCCCCACCCCACTCCTTCCTTATAACATGCGGTTTGAAGTCCCATGTAGGACAGACAGCATGAGCCAGGTGGGCTCCCGCAAACAGATCCTGCTGTGGTGCCAGAAAGCAACTCTTCCCACCTCCCCTTTCCTTCAAGGGCCTGGCTACCGCGTGGTACAGTGAGTGAGTAGGGGGGGGCTCGACCCTCACCTGAGTGCAATCGAGGGGTGCTGTGTGTTGGAGGTCTCCTGGCTCCTCAGTTCCTGTTTGTGGCCGTTGGGGTCCATTAACATAGTCACTCCGGATTTGTTACAGCTTCACTCAAACCGGGCATTTCTATGAAAACGGATGTGTGAATAAACTTACCCTGGTGCAAACCCAAATGGAGTCGCAGCGTCCTTAGGCTGAGAGAGGGAGTGTGGAGCTGGCAATGGGGTTGGCGGAGCAGAGCCCTCACCATGCCTCTGAGGGCAGCTGGAAGGAGTCAGTCGCCTCTGGCTCTGGCCAGCTGCTTCTCAAAGGTATGCAGGGCCCAGCTGAGGAGGGGGAATGCGTCCTCCCAAGGCAGGACACGTGAGCATGGGGAACAGCAATTGGTGCACTGCGAAGCACCCCGCTTGCCAGGAGATCTAGATACAGCCTTGTACGTGGATGGCACATGTTCTTGCATGCCAGGTGTGGTGTCAGTTCAGGGCAACTGCACCTGTATTCCCTCTCCATGATCTGGAAGGGTACCCACTCTAGGGTCCCGGCTCCCCAGCTGTCCCCTCTTGGGCAGAGACCTGCCTATCTCTCTCTCCTGAGTGGGGTTTTCCCAGCCAGCACAGTTCCCTGCCTACACTGCATTCCACAGAAAGGCAGATGGCCTAAGCAGGCCTGCATTGCTTTTCTCATCAGAGGCTGTAAACAGCAAAATTGCCACAGACAAGTTACCACATGGCTGCCTCTAAGCAAGTAGACTTACTCGTAAGGTAAAAACATTACTGAGAAAACATGAAAAACAATAAAGAACCTATACACATGCTAATCTTACCGGAGATCCTCCCCCATCTGCACAAGGGCTCTGGTCAGTGTCAGTCTTTCCAACTCTTCCAGAAGGGTTGGGGCCCCTTGGGCAGAATGTCCTGCCCTTTGCTGGATCAGAAAGAAGGCCTTGAGTCAGTTTAAACACAGGCTATTTATTCAAAAGTCCTTCCTTTGCTGGTCTATAAAGAATCCAGGTTGAATCCTAGGACTGGAAGGGACTTTGAGAGGTCATCTAGTCCAGTCCGTTACACTCATAGCAGGACTAAGTATTATCTAGACCATTCATGACAGGTATTTGTCTGGCCCGCTCTTAAAAATCTCCAATGACGGAGACTCCACAACCTCCCTAGGCAATTTATTCCAGTGCTTAACCACCCTGACGGGAAGTTTTTCTTAATGTCCAACCTAAACCTCCCTTGCTGCAATTTAAGCCCATTGCTTCTTGTCCTGTCCTCAGAGGTTAAGAAAAACAATTTTTCTTCCTCCTCCTTGTAACAACCTTTTACATACTTGAAAACTGTTATCATGTCCCCTCTGTCTTCTCTTTTCCAGACTAAACAAACCCAATATTTTCAATCTTCCCTCATAGGTCATGTTTTCTAGACCTTTAATCTTTTGGGATTTTTTTGCTCTTCTCTGGACTTTCTCCAATTTGTCCACATCCTTCCTGAATACTCCAGTTGAGGCCTAATCAGTGCGGAGTAGAGCAGAAGAATTACTTCTCGTGTCTTGCTAACAACACTCCTGCTAATACATCCCAGAATGATTGCTTTTTTTGCAACCACGATACACCGTCGACTTTTATTTAGCTTGCGGTCCACTATGACTCTCTTCCTCCCCTCCCCCCCCCCCCCCCCCCCCGATCCTTTTCCACAGTACTCCTTCCTAGGCAGTCATTTCCCATTTTGTATGTGTGCAACTGATTGTTCCTTCCAAAGTGGAGTACTTTGCATTTGTCCTTTATTTTATTTCATCCTATTGATTTCAGACCATTTCTCCAGTTTGTCCAGATCATTTTGAATTTTAATCCTATCCTCCACAGCACTTGCAACCCCTCCCAGCTTGGTATC
Source organism: Platysternon megacephalum (assembly GCA_003942145.1). Lineage (NCBI taxonomy): Eukaryota > Metazoa > Chordata > Testudines > Platysternidae > Platysternon > Platysternon megacephalum. Next base: position 948,198 of record QXTE01000360.1, on the reverse strand, counting down.
ATCCGCAGACTTTAGAAATGTACTCTGTATGCCATTATTTAAATCATTGATGAAGATATTGAACAGAACTGGACCCAGAACCGATCCCTGCGGGACCCCACTCGTTATGCCCTTCCGGCATGACTGTGAACCACTGATAACTGCTCTCTGGGAACGGTTTTCCAACCAGTTTTGCACCCACCTTATAGTAGCTCCATCTAGGTTGCATTTCCCTAGTTTGTTTATGAGAAGGTCATGCAAGACAATATCAAAAGTTAAAGTCAAGATACACCTCGTCTACTGCTTCCCCCCCATCCACAAGGCTTGCTACCCTGTCAAAGAAAGCTATCAGGTTCGTTTGACACAATTTGTTTTTGACAAATCCATGCTGACTGTTACTTACTACTTTATTGTCTAGGTGTTTGCAAATTGATTGCTTAATTATTTGCTCCATTATCTTCCTGGGTACAGAAGTTAAGCTGATTGGTCTGTAATTCCCTGGATTGTCCTTATTTCCCTTTTTATAGATTGGCACTAGATTTGCCCTCTTCCAGGCTTCTGGAATCTCTCCCATCTTCCATGACTTTTCAAAGATAATCGCTAATGGATCAGATATCTTCTCAATCAGCTCCTTGAGTATTCTAGGATGCATTTCATCAGGCCCTGGTGACTTGAAGACATCTAATTTGTCCAAGTAATTTGTAACTTGTTCTTTCCCTATTTTATCCTCTTCTGATCCTACCTGATTTTCACTGGCATTCACTGTTAGACGTCCAATCACCACCAACCTTCTTGGTGAAAACTGAAACAAAGTCATTAAGCACCTCTGCCATTTCCACATTTTCTGTTATTTCCCCCCCTCATTGAGTAACAGGCCTACCCTGTCCTTGGTCTTCCTTGGGAAAAACTCCAGAAGAAATTCGCAAGACCTTTAATACCAAGAATGACTGACTTCACTGAAGAGGAAGAAACACAGGTACGTGAAGAGAACCAGTGGTGTGAAGAGGAGTGAAGTTTTGTGCCTTACCCTCTAATGCTGTAAAGATAGTTCCAAATACTAGTTGCACTGCTCTGTTTATAATTGTTAATACTAGACAAATGCAGCAGCAAATGAAGTTGTATTAGCAGGCTATTGTTCCCTGTGCAGGTGTAGAGTTTTTTTGAGTATAGTTTTAAATCCTAGGGTTGAGTTTTTACCAGTGTAATCAGTACATGCAAACCTCCCTATGAGGTAGTACCTCTTTGAAGGTGTTACAACCTGTGTGAATGTGCCTAATCACAAATTTTGCCTCCCCCCCCAACACAGTGGGAATTTTTGTAATTTGTATTAAGCCTGTGTGTGCTTCAGTTTCCCCTGTATGTGGTAGTGTTACCCAATGCATGGACAAGGACTCTGCTCTCAGGGCAGGCTCTTGTTGGAGGGGGGGAAGGATAGCTCAGTGGTTTGAGCATTGGCCTGCTAAACCCAGGGTTGTGAGTTCAATCCTTGAGGGGGCCACCTAGGGATCTGGGGCAAAATCAGTACTTGGTCCTGCTAGTGAAGGCAGGGGGCTGGACTTGACCTTTCGGGGTCCCTCTTCCAGCTCTGAGAGAGGTATATCTCCATATATTTAGAGGCATAGGATGAATGTCCTCTTGCTGTCCAAGACTAAGGCCTGGTCTACATTACACAGGTCAACATAAAACAGCTTATGTTGACCAAATGATGTCACTGTCTGCACTACAGCCTTGTCCTGCCAATGTAAGTGCCCTAGTTCACCCCCATAAGCCCTATGCCTGTCATGGAGGTGGAGTTAGGGCAAGGCCGTGGCTGTGTAGACTGCATTCCTTACAGTAGCTGAAAGCCTGGCTCATGCTGCTGCTTGGTTTCCACTCCAAGCAAGGCTGCCACCCAGTATCCTGGCTTGGGTTGCTACCTGGGCTCTCTGCTGGGAGCCCTGCTACCCCAGGGTTATGGCTTCACGCTCCCGCCTGGGCGTCCGGCTGGCCCCCAGTCCGGCTGGCCCTCTCTGCTCTCCGTCGGGGGGTGCAGCTGGACTCCCACTGAGGAGCTGCGCAGAGCGGCGAGACCTGCCTCTCAGCTGCCCACACACACACACGCACACACACACACACACACACACACTGCCCCTCTTCAGTTGGTGGAAGCAGCACTGACAGAAGGAGGCTGTAAATGGACCTACCAGGTCAATTTAAGATTGTGGTGTAGACATGCCCTAAATGGGTCATTGGAAAAGGGTCTGGCTCAGCCAGGCCCCATCTTAGTGGAGAATCTATGAAGACCCTGGCAAAGCCAATCAGCAGGACACTGGCCCCTGGCAAACAAGGAGCCAGAGGCAGATGGATTTTCACCACCTCTCAGGAGGGAGGCTGGAGAAGAAGAATGGGAGGTTGGGGAGAAGAGCGGGCTGCTGGAAGGAATCCAGGCTCTCAGCTGGAGTCTGACCAAGGAGGTCAGACAGAGAGATGCACAGAGCGTGAACAATGGGGTTCATTACACCGTCGCTGGGCTGTGGGCTGACCAGAATGTTCTGTGCTTTACCCTTCAGTTCTCGGTGCTACCCTAAGGACTGCCTAGGCTGGGTTCCAGTTGATTAATCAACCCCGTTCTGACAGCACTATGTGAGTGTCGCTGCAACTGCTGGGTGAGGTGCATTAGTCCCTGAGGAGTGGACAAGTCTCCACCAGGGTCTATCTCAGCCAAACTCACTGCCTGGAGCTCTGGGTGGGAAGCAGGAGTGCTGGAGGTCCAGCTTAAGCAGGCAGTGAAGCCTCATGGCTTACCCTGGAGGAAGAGCGAGACCTCTCGGGGGGTTGTCACACTCAAGTGTTCTGCCTAGAGCCTGTTCCAATGCTGGGTGTGTAGCACCAACCCTGTGGGTCACACTGTGATACCCTCAACCCCCTTAGTTCCTGGAGCCCTGTGGATTCCCTCCCCCAGGAATTACAATCCCAGGCCCACAGTGATACATACATTTACCGTAATATCTCACAGAGCTATGGCAGGGAATTGCCATGTCTGCACATCTTCCCCTAGGGCAGGGAATGCAACTTGGCTGGTTGACAGGCATCCTAGGGGAACCCATAGTCTTACTGGACACGTTTATTCCCTGGATGATGTTTTGGCTGTGATCTCTCATCATTTCAACCATTCGCATAATAAACATTCTGCTAGCAAGCCAGCACCCATCCTTCGAAACGCTGCAGAGTCGCTTGACAGCTGTCCTGGGGACGTTCTCTCTTTGGAACCCATGGGGTGGAGTTCCTACACCCCCCTTGCTGCCCCCAAACCGCTGCCCAGCGTGAATTAAAACGGTTGATTTTTTTAAAATTTAAATTGGTGACAAGGTTTTCTAAAAATAAACCTCTTCAAAATGAATTTTGAATTTAATACAAAATTTGTTAAGGCCTAAATTTATGATAATCTCTTAAAACATTCACATAAAAAATAAATATGCTGACTTCATGAGCCTCTATCAAAAACTTTGAATTCAAGGGTGCTTTTCTATATAAAGAGAGAATCAGGGAAAGCATCTAACTTTTAAGGTCAAGCTTTATAACTATGGCACAATAGGTCATATTCTGTATTAAGGGCTGGATCCCGGGACGGACCCAGGGGCTGTGCTAGTGGGAACAAGAGTCTGGCAAAGTCATCACAGGCAGTGGGACCCAGCCTCTGCCTCCAGGATACACCATCATGTATCTCCTCAGGATCGTTCCCTGAGCACATATGCCTATTTTAGAGCTGCTTCCTACTTCAGCTCAGATTGGCTCAAATTATGGATATTTATGAGTCCACCCACCATGGAAACTTACTTTCCCGCTCATGGAAACGCACTGAAGGTTAAATAAATTTTACAGGCAGCTTGGCACAAATCATGAGCAAAAAGTTCAGGCGTTGTCAGAACTGGGTTTATTAATCAACTGGAACCCAGCCTAGGCAGTCCTTGGGGTAGCACTGAGAACTGAAGGGTAAAGCAGACCAGTCAGGTAAGCTCATTCCCTATTTTCTAACATATTAGAAATGCACAGTTGTTAAGAATCAGAAAATATTAAGCTCTATAATGGCTTAAATACATGTATATAGTTATAGTGTGCCCTTAGAGCAAAGATGTACCAAATCTAGTGTAATGCAGTTCAGGGGCCTGGAAGCAGCCAGGAGCGGGACCTGCTGCTGGTTGCTTCCGGGGCGCAGCACAGTCCGCGATGCCAGGACAGGCGGGAAGCCTGCCTCTGCACCCCGGTTGTGCTGCTGACTGAGGCGCCGGAGGTAAGTCCGCACCCCTGCCCTAGCCCTGACACCCCCCCCCAACCTGGGAACCCTTCCTGCATCTCAAACCCCTCATCCCTGGCTCCACCCCAGAGCCTGCACCCCCAGCCCAGAGCCTGCAGTCCCCATTTCGTCCCTTTCTGAAAAGCCAAAAGCTCTTCTCTGAGAGGCACCTGTGCCCTAAGGGCCATGCTGCTGCCTTCAGGCTACCTGGGATGCTACCAACCTGAATCACAAAGTGCCTTGTTCCACAAGCTTCCTTTGAGCAGAGAAGCTGAGCCACCTCAGTGGAGCTGCTGAGGAAGGGCAGCTGGCTAGGGAAAGGACTGGGTACACTGCATGGTGGGTGTGTATATAGCTTTAAAAGGCAGACCTCGGGTACTCTGGCTCAGGGGCTCCCCACAAAGCTAGCTCCAAATTCACCAGTAATAAAACGTTTATAAGGGAAGCGACAAGTGCGAGGCTCCTCCCACTACTACAGCGTGCACGTCACCATCAGGTGGCAAGAGAGAGGAAGACGATGTCTGGGTGGAGAGCAGCAGTGCTGCTGGGTACCCGCAGGTGGTGCTCCGGCACGTAGGTCTCTGGCTTGCTTTGCCTTTCACGCCAATGTGAGAAGCACATGGTTGGGGCGAAGGGCTTTGTCACCGGCTCTTCTCTATCCCTTTCAAATCCCGGCCTGGCCTTGGCGCATGGGGCTCTGGCATGGCCAGGGCTGGGCTAGTGTGGCCAGGGCCGTGAGAATTGCTGATGTTGACTATAATGGAATATCTGCCCAGGACAGGACGCCATAAAAACAACCGGCTTCGCTCCCCTCGCTCTGTTTTGTTATGCTGCCCTCTGCTGAATAGAATCCAAACGGCTCAGTGTGTCACAGTCCCCATACTGCTAAGGGAGATTCTTCTTTAGTGCTGGGGCCAGTGATGTAGGAGAAGGAGGCGGTGGTAGAACTCCCAGCCGATGTCTAGGTCCCCACTGTGGAGTAGCGAACATCTCTGGCTCATTTAACCAAAGCGCCCTGTGTGGTCCTGTGTGCCTAGGATGTTACTTGATACATTTGTCACGGCTCTGCCACGGATAGTCCAGCAGGTGGCAGAGCCACACTGCAGGTCTTTGGGGACCGGCCCCACACTTCCTTGCTGCTGCAGAGGGTTCCAGGATGGCAAATGATGCATGAACTTTTCCAGCTCCTCTAGTCAGCGCAGGGGCCAGTGTTGCCAACTCCGCGTAGCGGGAAGTCACCAGACCAACCCGGAAAAGTTGATTCCAAAAGGAATCAAAAATGTCACTAAACAAGATTTCCAGAGCATTAGATCGACGTGTGTGCGCCCAGGCCAGTATCGTCACACAATCATTCACAGCTCAATCGTGTTTTTTGCACACCAAGTCTATGTCATTACGCCTCACCCGAGCACGTCCTCGGAAGGAATCGCGTTCCAGGGCGCTCGGGCTGAGATCACTGGAATTTGCAGGCGAGGAAAAGAAGTTGGTGGAAGCTAATTAAATACTCGGCTCAAGCCAGGCGCACTTTGGAGAGAGCAGCACATTAGCCAGGGCTTGTTCGTACCCAGTCGAGTTCTTCCTCGCTGCGCTGTAGTAGATAGCACAGCCTGTGATGCAGGGGAAGATGTCTAAGGAAGCAGGCTGGGTGGGGGAGGCAGGTTAGCCAGCGAGGAGAGAAGGTGGGGAGGAGGGGGGATGAGACGGGGCCATGTGCCCCAATAGGGTGGGGGGGCACCGTGACTCCAGGGATGAAGCCGTTACTACAGGGTCAAAGGTGGAGCTAGCTTGATTTCAGCTCCCCTTTACTCCTTCCCCAGGCTTGGCCTGGGATTAGCTGCCCAGCTGTTTTCAGAAATGAAATCCTGGAAGTGGGGGGATTGGGAAGGGGTCCGGCTAGCGGATTTTTGTTTTTAAATCTACTTTCTTGGCTCCCCCCAGCGCCGAGTTCAAGTCAAGCAAATGCCCCCTTCCCCCCGCCTCTGGGCTCTGCCTTTCACTCTGCTCAAATCCAGGCTGGCAAGAAAGGGAGGCTGGGCCGAAATTAACCAAGCCCAGCTGTACTGCGGTGTACAGAGCGTGCCTAGCCCCTTCTCACCCTAAGGGCCTTCCCAGCCATGGTTCAGGGGCATGGGCCGACCGTTCCTCTTGTGCGCCGTTGCTGCTGTGTGTCATTGCAAGCAGAGGGGCCGGAACTAGGGGGGCACTGACGCACCCCCTGGCTGGAAGCGGTTTCCATCACATACAGAGTTCACAGTTTGGTTCCATGGCTCTCAGCACCCCCGATTGCAAGGGGGAGGTGCTCTGCTGGGCCAGACGTCTAAGAACAGTCATGGCCCACGGGAGAGCAGTAAAGCAGAATGTGGCTGTGTCCGGACTAAACTGATGAGAGTTCTCTCCCCAGTAATTCTTGGTCTAATTTGGGGGCACTCCAGCTGTTTCCGTGCTGTGGGGAGATCCCAACTCCCACGGCTTGCAGCTCAACGTTTCGTCATGGACAGGCCCTGGTGGTACACACTGGACTGCAAGAACATCGGGCATCCCTCTTGACAGACAGGCACTTCCCCTTTCCCCCCAGCAGATGCTTGTAGGCAGCCTCTGGGAGTGGCCCAGAAGAGTCCCAGGGGTTTGCAGTGCAGAGGTGGCCTCTACCTTGCTGTGATCTACGTCTGAAGGTTGACGGGTCATGGCACAATTGAGTAATATGACAAGGTTGAGAGCCTTAGCTTCTCAGGGCACAGCTGCTGAGCAATGGAAACAGGAAGGCGAACAATGGTGGAGAGGGGACGTGGGCGGGTTACATTTCCTCTCTGTGCTGTTGTGGTTTCTAAACCAAGCTGTCTTCTCGGCTCTAACAAAGGACTTGAGTGCGACAGTTAGAACGCGGGGTGCTGGCCGTGGGATGGCATTGAGGGCCCAACTTCAACTCGGGCCATTAGGTAAAACTTCCAAAAGCGCCTACGTCCCATTTTCAAACGTGAGCCTAAATGACGTCTGAAAATAGGACTTAGTTGCATCTGAAAATGTTCCCCCTGGTCTGTAATGGAAAGCTATGCTGGTTTCATTAAAATTCACTTTAAAACCTGAGTTAGTTCAACTAGTGAAACCTCCTAATGTAGATGCACTTAAACCAGTTTAGTCCCTGCTGATGTGTCTGCACCAGGGTTTTGCACCCAGTGGACTAGAGTGATTTTATAGTTAAACCAGAGACACTTCCCAGTATAAGCAGGGCCCGAGCCAAGGCTTTCTTCTCTGCTCCAAGCTGCCCACCCTGCCCCTCTCCCTGCACCATCTGCTGACCGCTGTTAACATTTGGCAGGTATCAGGAGAGGAGCATGTCGTCTGGGGCTCAGCATCTGGCCCCAGTGTTTGTGGCTTTGCACAGGGACAGCCTATGTTGAGGAGCCATTCAGATGGGAAGCAGCGACTGGAATGGTTTGTGTGTGGACAGTACTGCCAAGCTGGAGTTTTAGGGTCTGACACCCTGTGACCCAGAACCTCTTACTGCCCCGGCAGGGGGGAGACAGACACACTCTGATTGTAGCGGGTGCATTGTGGAACGGTGCGTGAGCTGTGTCACGCTGGCCGCCATCAACCGCGCCGCGAAATGTGCGAACGGATCCTGTGGCAGGTGCGGTGTGTGATACCGAGAGGCTGTATCAAGGGCTGAGGCACCAGCAGAGGTGGAAGCAGGTTTTCTGTCAGACCTCTCTGCCGGGAATGAAACGAAGCATTGTGGGCTGTTTACATGGAGGCCAAGGGAGAGATGCGAAGGCAGCAGGAAAGGAGAGAATGTCCCGCCAGGACATGAGGGGGGATTGGCTCCTGCCTGCGCAGAAGGGGGTTAGTGGCCTCTCCGGGGCGGTGCATCACCTAATTAGGGTGACCATACGTCCCGCTTTGGCTGGGACAGTCCCTTTTTTAAGCCCTGTCCCGGTCGTCCTGACTTTTTAGGCAAAACTGATCATCCGTTGGCAAGAGCCAACAGGACAAATGCCCAGTTTTGCCAAAAAAGTGGAGCGCGACCCCTAGCAGGGTGCAGAGGAACATGCGGGTGGAGGTTGGAGAGCGGCATCGCCAGCCCTGAGCGGAAGGGAGGGAGGGCTCGGGAGAGCAGCTCCCACGCGGGCGGGTGGCAGGGGGCTTTGGGCCGGCCCTGCGCAGGGTCCCATTTTCCCTTTGGGAAAATATGGTTGCCCTACACCTAATGGCAGGGGCTGTGCCCAGAACAATGGCTGCAGCTGTGCCCCCACCCTGCCAGGGGTGGTACCGCGACAGGGCACCATTCCCTGGGATTCTCCTGCAGGCATGTTGGGAGAAGGGACCCCCCAGCTGCTGGAGGAACTCAGCAGTGAGGCTGCTAGCCGGCTCTCCTGGCTCCTCCAACTCTCCGCCATCCCACCAGGAATCCTGACCTCAGGCCCTGGGGAGGGGGAGCACCCAAGTTTCCCACGTACTTATGGCAACGGCAGTGGTGTCTATGGTTAGAGCAGGGCCTGCCTAGGCGCTATTTCTGCCTGTGGGAGGGGAGTGAGAATCTAGTGGTTAAGTCAGGGAGGGCTGCTAAGGAGTGTGGTCCATGGGGAGGGGAGGTGACGGGAGGTCTGTGCTCCGGAGATCTAGTCATGGCTCAGGAAGGGAGTGGTTAGAAGGAGACTGGGGGTCAGGACTCCTGTCTCCGATGCTCCCCCCGGCTTGCTCTGCGCCTCCATCTGCCTGATGTCGCAGCCCTGCACGTGTGGAGGTGCTGTGGGACCACGGCTGAGGGGTTACAGTCCAGGCTGAAGCTGTTAACAGGTCTGGCCCATCTATAACAACCCTCCCCCCCCACCCCCCCGGCCCTTCCCTTCCAGCCCCGGACCTCCTCTGTAAGGTGCAAACAGCCCACTGCTCGCCTCCGGCTGACGCGAGGCGCTGGCCCTTTAAGGTCACCACTGGTGCTCAGCAGCGCAAGGGTTAACAGGGCTAGCAAGTCCCGTGGTCCGTGGCTGCAGGTTGCCAATAAAGGAGAAGAGAATTCCTCCTTCCCCACCCCCCTTGGAAAACGATGGCCTGAGTGCTGGAGCCAGGGCCTGGGCCCCTGCTGGGCGTGGGGACAGACACCCCCTCCCCCAGCAGAGCCAGTCACTGAACCCAAGCTACCCCCAGCCCCGCTGCAACAGAGCCCCATGGGGCTGGCCCTACACAGCGGGAGGGGTGGGGTATTGGCCATAAGGTCCAGGGCGTCCGGCTGGAAGGTCCCGCTGCAGCTCTGCTCTGCTTTCTCCCCTGGGGGGTTAAACCAGTGCGGGTGGGAGGACCCCTGGCTCCCAAGCACAGGAGCTCAGCGCATTGAACCCCTCCAGTCAGCAATGTTGGGCCAGGGCCTGCCAGCTGCGGGGGGCACAGGGCCAGAGTTCGCAGGGCTTACGCACGAGAAATCCCATAGCTTGGTGGGCAGAGCTCAGCTGGTGCTGGCGGGTCCCACCAGCAGTGGCTCCCGAGCGCCAGCTTCAGGCTGGATACGGGGCATTAACGCTCCCATCCCAGGATGCAGGGTCTGCGCCATCCTCAATGGACAGCTGGGGAAACCGAGGCACAAAGCGGTGGCGGGACTTGTACACGGTCACACTGCATCAGTAGCAGAGGCAGGAACAGCACCCAGGAGTCCTGAGTTACTCCAAACCCCCTGTTGGAGCCCCCGTGTTCTGGGCTTCCATGGGGCCCCCCCTACCCTGGCAGCAGAGCAGCCTCCTGGCCCAGCACTGCTGCCCTAATGAGCTCTGGCCAGTTCGCTGGGCGGTGCCTGGCCTAGTCTCGGGTTCCTGTGCGGCCGGCTGAGCTCAGACGTGTCCCGGCTAGTGGCAGGGGGCTGGGGAGGGAGCTGGGAACCTGCCTGACGGTTCACACCACCTGGGAGCGTCCCCAGGCAGAGGCGAGGGTTGGGAGCGCTGCAGCTGCTCAGGTGCCGTCGGACTGGTCTGGGAGGCGCTGGCAGCTCCTGCCTGAGCACAGGGGACTGACCCCAGGGAGCTGGGGGGTCAGGCCTGTATCTCCCCTGCCCCACCGGGCTGGGCGGACGAGCCCTGCTGAGCTGCCGCAGAGCAAGGGCAGGGGGCGATTGGATGCTGGCGCCAGCCCCGCTTTGCTGGCTGTTCTTCCCACCCCCGCTGGCCCGTCTTTCGGACCCCCCCCCCCACGATCATGCAAGGGGGGGGCGGGGGAGCTCCTCTCAATGACCACCCCTGCCCCCATGGTCAGGAGGAGGAAGAACAGGACAGCCTCGCCCCTCCTGCCCCCCACATGCCAGTCATTGCCCTGGGCAGATTGCACTGCCTCAGCTCAGGGTGAGGCTGACCCACAGTTGGGGGCCTGAGCGGGCCGGGATCCTCCTTGGCCGGGCTGGGCAGTGGGGCTGGGCTAGGCTAGCTGGGCCCCTCTGCAGGGTCCTTTGCCCCCCCCCCGAGGCCAGGCTGGGAGCAGAGCTGGGCGTGATGTTGCCGGCTTGTTTTCCTCTCCCTCTGACTGAGTGGGGCAGTGCCCCGTTCCCAGGCTGGCCCCGCCCTGTCCTCTCCCACTCTCTGCCCCAAAGTGGGACGCCCAGTCACCTGCAGTGCCATGAGTGGCCTCGCCCGGTGGGGGTAGGAGTAGGGAGCCGAGCCCCGGTACCGAGCCCCGGCCATCACGTCCCTGCCAGCTCGTCCTCACCCAGGCTCCTGCTCCTTGTGTGCCAGGCCGGCGGCTGGCACGTGGGGTGCTGGGGGCACTGCCACACCTCAGCTCCCCGGGTGTGGGGCTGGGCTCGATCTGGCCTGCAGGAATGTCAGACAGCCTGGCAAGATCAGAATCAGCCCCCCCCCCCACGCCTCCCCGCACACCGGTTTGTGATGGGCAGAAGAGCTGGGCCGGGCCAGTGTTGCCCACTACCCTGTCACTACGTCAGCGTGTAACGATCCTGCTCTGAGCTGAATGCATTTCCACAGGGGGGCCTGGAGCCGCTTCTTACCAGTCAGGTGCAAAGGTCCTGCCTGGGCAGCCACACGCCCCACCTCCAGCCCTGCCCTCCAGCTGTGTAAGGGGGGTGGGCTCCAGGAACCGCTCCTCCCAGGAGGGCCATCTTGCTAGATTCGGGGTGCTGCGCAGTCCCACGCTGGTGGGAAATCCAGGCCACGAGGAGGCTGGGAATCAAGGGGGTCGGAGGAGGGCCCTGGGGGTGATAGGAGGCAAAGGGACAGGCCAGGGTTTGTGGGGGTGGGAAGGCTGGACTGTCGGGTGAAGGGTGATATCAACTGGCTGGTGCATGCAGGGATGGGTCCGGCACCAATGGTCCGTGGAAGATCAGGAGCCAGCGCTGGACGTAGAGAGGTAAACAAGAGCAGCACTGCTCAGTTCCCATGATCAGGAGGGCTCGGGTGGGTGTGGGCAGCCCAGCAAGCTGTGGAGAGCTGCAGAGATTAACCCGGAAAGACATTAGCCCACAGCCTGGAGAGCCAACGAAATCCCATGGAAGGGGCAAGGGTGACCCCTCCCCTCAGTAAGATCGGCTGGTTTGCTTTCTTGGGGTATGCCAGACACTGCAGGGCCGAGCACCATGGAAACACCGGGACGGATCTTACGGTGCACATGCCTGTCCTCCGCTCTGTGTAATGAACCCCCATTTCTAGGGCTGAGCCGGGCGTCCGTCGTCAAGCCCCATTCATTCCTGGGCTTCCTGCTGACACTGCCAGCGCAGGGCCAACAAGGAGTGAGGCCCCCAAACAGCTGTCAGGAAGTTATCTGTTCCTGCCATTTAAAATGGCCCTGCAGTCCATTCTCCTGATCCCTCTCAAGCCAGCCAGTCCCTTCACCTGCGGCCAGAGCAGAGCCGGTGCCCCAGGGGGGCAAGGCCCTGATCCCATTCCCCACCCCATGAGCCAACCAATCCCCCTTCCTGGGGCTGGATCAGAGTCAGCGTCCCCTAGAGGGGAAAGGCCCCAGACCCCTGTGATCCTGCCAGCCCCCTTCAGGTCACTAGCAATTTAAAATGTCTTGTCTTTTCACTTCCCAGGCGTATTGGCTAGGCGTCCCTGGCTGTGGAGTCACTGGGCTGACTCCAGTCCAAACAGGGGGTTTTGCCCATCCATCTTCCTCATGGGCACACATCAGATGGCTGCAGCTTGGTGCCAGGCTTATGGGGCAAGAGGACGGGGGGTTGGGGCGGAGGTACCCTGCCTGAGCTGCTCAGGGATTCCCCATGCGGCGGGATCTAGATGAGGGATATGGAATGCCCCTGGCCCTCACTCCCAGTAGGGACCAGGGCCCCCTCAGCTGGGTCTGGGAGTAGCGCTCTTAGGCCTGGTCTGCACTTCAAATTTAAGTCACCACAGCAATGGAGCTTTGGGGTGTGAAAAATCCATCTACCTGAGCGCCATAGCTACAGAATCAGAGAACTGTCAGGCTGGACGGGACCTCGAGAAGTCATCAAGTCAACCTAGACCAGCCCTGACAGATGTTTGTCCAACTTGTTTTCAAAAGCTTCCAGTGACGAGGGGATTCTACAACCTCCCTTGGAAGCCTGTTCCAGAGCTTAACTCCCCTAGAAAGCTTTCCCAATATCTATCCTAATAATAAATGGAAATATACCTACCTCCGAGAGCCGGAAGGGACCCTGAAAGGTCCTTGAGTCCAGCCCCCTGCCTTCACTAGCAGGACCAAGTACTGATTTTGCCTCAGATCCCTAAGTGGCCCCCTTAAAGATTGAACTCACAACCCTGGGTTTAGCAGGCCAATGCTCAAACCACTGAGCTATCCCTCCCCCCAAATCGCCCTTGCTGCAGATTAAGCCCATTGCTTCTAGTCCTACATCCAGTGGACATAGAGAACAATTGATCCGTGTCTTTATAACAGCCCTTAACGTATTGGAAGACTGGTCTCAGGTCCCCCTTCAGTCTGCTTTTCTCGGGACTAAACGTGCCCAGTTTTTTTAACCTTTTCCTCACAGGGCAGGTTTTCTAAACCTTGGATCATTTTTGTTGTTCTCCTCTGGACTCTCTCCAGTTTGTCGACATCCTTCCTAGATTGTGGTGCCCAGTGTGACAAAGTGGGAATGTTCTTGATGTGTTCTTTGAATACTGAGGGGGGAGTATTGACTGGGGAAGGTTGCAGGGGAGCTTGGCTGGGACTGCCTGCATTGGGGAAGGGAGGATACCTGAGCATGTAACATGAGAACCCAGGAGGGGGGTTGGAGGCCAGGTAACACCTCTGCCCGGGAATCTGGACAAAGGACAAAGGCTGGGGGAGGAGCCAGGGGGAAGGGCAGAAAGGAGACGCCTGGAGGGAGTTTCAGTTTTGGAGCTGGCTGGAAAATGGAGAGGGGTGGCCCGACGGGGCTTGGGCTTCCCAGCGGGGCTGTGGCCTCCCTGGGGCCCCCAGATGGACCTAACTAAAGGGGGCCCTGTTGTCTGTACTGGCAAGACCTGTTTTGGACTGTGTTCCTGTCATCTCAATAAACCTTCTGTTTTACTGGCTGGCTGAGAGTCATGGTGAATCGCAGGAAGAAGGGTGCAGGGCCCGGACTCCCCCACTCTCCGTGACCACATCAAGAACATTCCCACTTCGTCACACCCAGGATTGGACACAGGTCTCCAGCTGAGGCCTCACCAGTGCCAAGTAGAGCGGGATAATTGCCTCTTGTGGCTGACATACCACATGCCTGTTAATACACCCCAGAATGATAGTAGCTTTTTTTCACAGCTACATCACATTGTTGACTTGCTTTCAGTTTGTGATCCACGCTAACCCCCAGATCCTTCTCAGCAGTACGGCGGCCTCACCAGTTAGTCCCCATTTCATAGCTGTGCATTTGATTCTTCCTCCCTAAGTAAAGGACTTTGCCTTTGTCTGCACTGAATTTCATCTTGTTGAATTCAGACCAATTCACCAAGTTGTCAAGGTGATTTTGAATGTTAAACCTGCCCTGTGCTGGCAACGCCCCCCCCCCAGCTTGGTCTCATCTGCAAATTTTATAAGCAAACTCATTACTCCATTATCCAAGTCATTAATAAAAACATTGGATAGTACCAGACCCGGGACTGACCCCTTTGGGATGCCACTAGAGACGTCCTCCCAGTTGGACAGCAAACCGTTGATAACTACTGTGCCGTAGCCATGCCGACCTAAACCCGGTGTAGCCAATCCACCCCCGTCAGCGCTGTCGCTATGCCGACCTAAACCCGGTGTAGTCAATCCACCCCCGTCAGCGCTGTCGCTATGCCGACCTAACCCTGGGGTAGCCACTCCACCCCCGTCAGCGCTGTCGCTATGCCGACCTAACCCCAGTGTCGACAATCCACTCCTCAGAGTGCCGTGGCTGTGCCGACCTGATCCCGGTGTAGACAATCCACTTCTCTGAGTGCTGTAGCTATGTCAACCTAATCCCGGTGTAGACAATCCACCCCCCACCCCCTTCTGAGTGCCGTAGCTGTGTTGATCTAACCCCGGTGTAGACACAGAATGCTTCCTTGCACCTAGCTACTCGCTCGGGGAGTGGGTGTTCCCACACGGATGGACAGCCCCCTTCCGTCGCGGCAGGCTGTGTCTACACCATGGGGTGATGCCAGCAGAGCTACACTGCTGTGGTGTAGCCAGGGCAGGGCCCTCGTGGTCGTGTGCGGTAGCGCATTCCCCAGGGACGAGCTGAGCTGCAGCCCCACGGTGAGAGCTGGGAGTAGCCATGAGTCACCGTCTGTCTCTCCCCACCCCACCTGGCGCACGGGGCGGCCTCCCCCTGCGCCCCTCTCAGCTCCCGGAGTCCCGGGCTGCCCATGGACAGGCTGAGGGCAGGTGCCAGCGCGCAGCGGGCTGGGGAGGAACAACGGGGCCTCCCGCACAGCAGCATTTTGTTCCCCGGGCCATCCCCCTGCAGCGGCACTTCTGGACTGTCCTGGCTGTCCCCGCCCTAGGCCGGCCGCAGCTGAGGTACAGAAACTGAGCACCTGGGCAGGTTTTCCGGGACAGGTGTGTCAGAAAAGGGCCGATCCTGGGAGAAGCGGGCCGGGTGGCCCCCCCCCCACACTCTGGGCGGGCGGCTGTTCTGGGGGGGAGTTCAGCAGGGGCAGTGTCAGGAGGAGGAGCAATGAACGCCTGTGAAGGACACTGGGGCTCTGAGCTGCCTCTTCCCCCAGGCCTAGCTGCTTTGGGGGGGCATCTACAGCCTGAGACCTCCACGCCACACAACGCAGCCCAGGCTCCCCGCCCCGGGGTGCCCCTCCCTGCTCCCGCCGCACGGACCCTCCTGAAAGGCCTTGTCAGCCGGCAGATCTGGCCTGTGTGGGGGCTGACGCTGCCCTCTGGCTTGGGCACAGGCTGTGCCCGCCTGATCCTCCCCCCACAGCCCATCACAGCTGCATGCAGATCCCCAGCGTTCACCCTGCAGAGGCCAGGAATCCCCATGGTCTCCAGCCCGGACCGACACCCCCACCCCGCCCCCTTGGCGTGAGGCCGGGGCTGCAGCCTGGCAGGCCAGAGGGAGGCTGGTGCCCTGGTGCCTGGGGACAGGAAGAGGCTGGGAGGCGGCACGGCTGGAGCATCAGACACCTCTGGCTGGGGCCCAGCTGCCTGCCCCACATTCACCCAAACTGGGGCAGCGGCGGGGAGGAGGCAAACAGAGAGGAAGGGACGCGAGGGAGCCGGGAGGGGGGTGTTCTGTCCCCCGTGTACTGAGTCAGCCTGTCCGCAGCGTGCTGGGTGCTGCTGTCCCCACACCAGCCTGTCCGTATGGCTCCTTCACTGGGTTCATGGCAGCTTGAGAGGGCAATTCAGGGGGGCCCTGCCTCTCCCCCTTGCCCTGAAGACCTAAACGATTTGGTTGGGATACAGAAAAAATGGATTTAGTCAGTTTCAATCATTTCTGAATTGAAATGCAGAGAGAGAAATGGGTGAGGGCAGCTTGTACCAGGGGTACCCGCCGGTGCCACAGCGTGGTGGGCCAGGGTCATTATCCTCATTTTATAGAAGGGGAAACTGAGGCACAGTCTCCAAAGTCACATAGCAAGTCAGCGGCCATGATTGCCAGTCCCCCCCCCCCCCATATACACTAGACCCCCCCCACTCTTCTCCCGGAGCTGGGAACAGACCCCAGGAGTCCCGGCTGCCCGTCCCCCACCCTGCTCTAAACAGGTGAGGTCAGTGGTGAACCTTTCCTAGTTTATCTTGTGGGCCTTGGCTCCATTGTGTTTGCACCGTGGGACAGCTCATGTGTGTTAGTTACACAAGGTAAAACCGTGAAGATAAGGCCTGTAGGAAGTGACATTAGCTATCAATCTATGGCATCCAGCACCATGGTATCTCTTTAAGCTGATTGTTAGTGTACATGTGAAGGGACCATATATCTGTGGTGTATGCGAAAGAACTCCTTGGAAGCCATTACGATTTGTGTCATGCCCTCAGGGTACAGCCAGCCAATGAGAGTTTGCCCTGATAATGCAAACTCTCCTTCCCATTAGCTGAGGGTGTTTTCACTGAACATCCTGCCGGAGCGCTGCCAGGGTGGGGTGGGTGGAACACGACAGGCCTGGGAGTCGGTGCCGAAACATAAAAAATTCTGCACACAATTGTTTCAAATTCTGCATATTGTATTTGTCAAAATAACACAATATAATCAGGCCATTGTCAAGTCTTTGCTGACAAGTCTTTTGAAAGAAATGACTAAATCACGTTCAGGTAAAAACTGGTCCCCCTGCACCGCGAATTTTCCTCTCTGCGGCATAGAACTGTTGTGTCCCCTCATCCCTCTGCAGCCCCATGGTGACTTTGCTCCGTCTCTCCAGGTTTCACCTACATCTGGCGGCCAGGAAGGGTTTCAACCCCCTGTGTGAAACTCCCTCCCTAAGGCTGGTCATCAGCGAACGTATTGTCTTCAATATCTGCTGCAAGGCCATTTGACTTGGGTGGGTTCCTCTCGAAGCCACCTTGGGCCTGCCTGCTCCCACGCCCCTTGTCAGCGTCCGACGGCCTCCTCCTTCCCTCCCTCCAGTGTGTGTGTGCCACAGAATGGGAGTGTCCACATTGGCAGCAGGGGCTGAGGCCCGGTGAGACGCCTCGGGATATACGGTAAGTGGAGGTTGGAATGACTCAGGTTGTTTTGCTTTGCTTGATTTAAACCCGCCCCAGTAAAGGTGCCTCCCCTGCTTTTCCCACCAGGCCTAGCAAGTGAAAACCACGGCCTGGGCCTGTAATTAAAAAACTCATCATCATCATGCCAAGGTAAAGACTACAATCACCGGCTTCCAAGCAGCCACCTACCCCTGGCGGCCTTGGACTGCTGGCCAGGAGCCAAGGAATCTGCTCCCTGGAACAGGCCCATGGTTCCCATTGCTGCAGCACCTGTGGGGCAGGGAGCCAGCGCACATGGACATGCAGGATAACAACCGATTCCTCCCTCCTAGCCAGCGCGTGGCTGTGTTCTTCCCCCACGCCGGGTTGCCGGCCAATTCCCCCACCCACACGCCTTTAGGCAGCTGATTAGGAACCTGATCCTGAGGCTCTTAGTCACTCCTGCAGAATGGGGCCCCGACATTGACTAGGGCAGTGGTTCCCGAAGTGGGGACCCCAGCCCCCTGGAGGGTCTGCTGTGGGTCGGGTGACCATACATCCCGTTTTGGCCGGGACAGGGACAGTCCCTTTATTAGACCCTGTCCCGGCCGTCCCAACTTGTCATCAGTTGGCAAGAGCAAACGGGACAACGGCCCAGGTTTGTCAAACAAGTGGGGTGGCACAGAGGAACAGGTGGGGCCCTGTGCTGGATGGAGGGCTAGGGAGAGCCGCTTGGGCCAGCTGCCCCGTCCCGCGTGCAGGGGGGCAGGGAGCCTCGGGGGGCCCCGGGGGCGGGTGGCAGGTGGGCTTGGCCCACCAGCCCTATAGGCAGTGGGGGGGCTCGGACCACCAGCCACGCGCGTGGAAAGAAAGGGGGCCATGGAGGTGGGAGGGGGCTCACGGGCAGCATGGGGGCTCGGAGGCCCGCCCAGCAGGCGGGGGGCAGGGGGATGCCCTCAGGCCAGCCCCAGGTGCCAGCTGTGAGGAGGACCTCGGCCCGGCCCTGTGTGGGTGGGAGGCAGGGAGGGTTTGGGCCAGACCCATGCGGGGCGGTCGGGTGGGAGAGCTCAGGCCAGCCCGGGGATGTCCTGTTTCCCCTTTGGGAAAATATGGTCCCCGTAGTTGTGGGTTATGCGGGGCTCTGTCCCTGGAGCCAGGGTCATGTTGTGGCACTTTTGCTGCACGGAGGATGCTGTTTTGTTCTCAGAACGGTCTCCTCCTCCTCCTCCTCGCATGACCCTGCACACGCTGGTGGGGGGCTGGGTAGCACCAGGAACGAAAGGGAGCTGGGGCAGTCAGTCAGATGCCGAAGATGTGGAGAGCCGTTTGGGAAGCTCTGGGCTAGGGAATTCCTGCCTCCATGAGAGGTGCCAGTGGCCGGGTCAGCGTCCCTTTGGGGGGGGTGCGCCACGGCTGTGGGGGTAGAAGTTATTTGTTGTACTCGGGGGGACCATTAGGTCACGTAGTTGGACCTGCTCATAGCCCAGGGCTTAGATTTCAGCCAGGGGGCCCCTGCCCCCTGCCCAATCGTGGCTGAGCCAGTGCAGAGTGATTCTGGGGGCATGTGCAGAGACCCAGAGATTCAAGTGTGACTGATGCTTGGCTGCCTGGGGCCTGGGCCACCCATTCCCATGGAAAGTCCCAGAAGACAATTGCCTGGACATTTGGTACCTAGCAAATGATGACTCTGGATGGCCCGGCCTCTGCAAGAAGCCAGCTGGGTATGAGCAGCTGGAGAACAAAGGGCTGAGGAGGAGTCCAGATGGGGCTGCTGGAAGCAAGGAGGTTTCTGGACTTGGGGACTGACCCAGATGGACCATGCTGTGCCCTGCTAGTCGCCATGGTAACCGAGGACTTTCTACGCTGTGCTCCAAACATCTAACAATCCAACGCTGGCCGAAAGTCACTCCAGATTAAGGAAACTGGGGGTGCAGTGCTCCCTCTGGTGTCCGATCCGGGCGGACTCGCTGCAGGGCGCTCATGGCGTGATGCAGGGGTGCTGACAGCTCCGAGAGTCGGTCCCAGGAGGTGGTGAAGCCAGTGAGAGAGTTTGACCCTAAGGGGGCTGACCCACTGAAGGGATCCTCCCAGGGACTGTTTCAGAGCAGGAGCACCAGAATGGGGGGCTAGGGGCCCATGGTCCCCCACTTTTTACCAGCTGTAAGAGCGAGCGACGGGGTGTGGGGGCAGAGAGGAGCAAGCAGGGTCCTGGGGGGGAAGAGGTAGCTTGGGAGTGGGGCCTCAGGGGAAGGGGCAGTGTGGGGGCAGCACCAGACCTGGGGGATCTGTGACAGGGCCCTGTGTTCTGTCTCCCCATTGCTCTGCTCTTGGGGCCTCTCTCAGTTTCTTGACATGCTGCCTATTGTTCTAAGTGATGTTAAAGGCACTGGACGCGGGGGCTGAAGGATCATGAGGATTATAATCTCTCTAGGCAGTAGAGAAGCATTTACATTCGTGTTATAGACTCATAGACTCATAGACTTTAAGGTCAGAAGGGACCATTATGATCATCTAGTCCGACCTCCTGCACAACGCAGGCCACAGAATCTCACCCACCCACTCCCGTAACAAACCCCTAACCTATGCCCGAGTTATTGAAGTCCTCAAATCGTGGTTTAAAGACTTCAAGGTGCAGAGAATCCTCCAGCAAGTGACCCCTGCCCCATGTTGCGGAGGAAGGTGAAAAACCTCCAGGGCCTCTGCCAATCTGCCCTGGAGGAAAATTCCTTCCCGACCCCAAATATGGCGATCAGTTAAACCCTGAGCATGTGGGCAAGACTCACCAGCCAGCACCCAGCCAGAGTCACATTTTCTAGGGTGTCTCTAACCAGCCGCTAAAAACCACCTGAAATTTTTCATCTCCCCTGGGTTTTTGCATGTGTGGAAGCTCAGCTGTGTGTGTGCAGAGCCATCCCTGTGGGGACCGTGGGTGGCCTCGGTGGTTAGTAACAGGCTAGGGAGCACCTTGCTTCCAGGCTGCCATCTTGAGTCAAACACCGATTAGTAGGGACTGAAAATGGTTTACATCCGAAGACTTTTCGGTGACGGGTGATGAGTTTGGTGGATCTCAGCCCACCTCCTAGTGCACACAATATAAATTTGCCGCCCCTGATGGCTCATGGGGGTGCCCAGGACTATGAGTTACCTTGTTATCCCCATGCGTCCAGCGAGAAGGAGTCTTGCTTGTGCTTAACTGGGTGTCAGCTCCCTGACTCCACCAGCCCATTAGCCACCCGGGCACTCTCCTCTGGGCTCTGCCAGCCCTTGCTTTGCCTTGCAGGTTAACAATAGGTGCACCCATCCCTGAGCCTCTTTGAAGCATTTCCCTGTTGTGGCCAGCCCTTTATCCCCTGAAAACTCACAGAAATACCAGGGATGGACCAGTGTACACAGCAACCTGTCTGATTCAGCTCAGAATCAGCACCTTGCTTAATATCACAGCACTGAGATATATTAACAGTGACAACAAGAATAAGTTTATTACCAAAGATTCAAGAGCTAGTGAGTGAGGATAATGGAAACTAGAGGGCTACATCGAAAACAAAATAATAACACACAGTCTAGAGACTAAACTTAACTTAACAGACCAATCTTCTATGTAAAGAAGTTCATCTCATCCCAAATGTCTTTTGAGGCATTTCAGCTAAGGCTGGTTGTAATCCCATTGTCATGAATGTAATCACACTGCCCGCTTACTTTCTAGGTGGAGGATAAAGAGGGGTTGTCCTTGCCTTCTCCTTATATTGCCCCAAAGTTCATTGTCTGTTCCCAGAGTCAGACTAACCCCCCCGCCCCACCACCGTGTCTGATTCTCCGGAGTGCTGTCTCCCTGTTGAGCTTGTATCCCAATGACTCTCCATTGTGTTAACGTACAGTGCTTCATTTACACGCCAGAGGGATAGGAGAATAAACATCTGTCTGGCAGAAAACCTGCTTGTTGAGTCTGCCTTGATGCAGACGCTAAGAACATATTTCCAGTACCCATACGTAACTCCTTGCCCAGTATCTGCATATACATTTCACAATGCTAGTAATGACCAGTGTGGCCCTGGTTTCCATTTAAGACGGCACACAACATTCTTTGGTGAACCAGAATATACATACACGATCAGGATATTCTTGTAACCCCCTTTCTAGTTGGCATTGAGGGGTTCAGGGGTCACCCCCACCCCAATAATAATACAACACAGCCCCTTTCACCCATGGAGCTCAGGAGAATTGGAAGGGATTTGCCCACGGGGACAATGGCTGGCTACACTTAAGAGAGGCGATCTTTTGGCTCAAAGTGTTGTGCTTGGGAGGAGCCCGTTGATTTCTATCCCACCCCTGGAGACTCATGCGGGCGCTGGGGCTGCTCACATGCAGTGTGGGGATAATTACAGGCAGGGACAGCGGGGCTTGTGCCGTATATTAATACTTTGCTTGTTTGCTTGGGGCATTTTGGGGATCGTTCTGTGGCTTAGGTGCTATAGACTGGCTGATGAAACAGTCTGGCTTGGCGGTCTGCTCACAGAGTACGGGCGGTGTCCCACTCCTGTGCCCTGCTCCTAACTAAAGGGGAGCAAGAGGGCAGAGGTGCTGGAACTTGGGGGGCTGGGGGGGGGGCTGCCTCATCCCCTGGCTGGAAGTGGTTTCCATCATATCCAGGGTTTACAGTTTGGTTCAATGGCTCTCAGCCCCCCCCGCCCCACGCTACAAATTGTGCCAGCCCCCCTGCAAAAGGGGCACGCAGTTCAGTGCTTGGCCTCTCTGCTGAGCACACATCGTGGGGTTAAACCAGCGCCCATTGGGGTGGCGGCTTTAGAGACGAGGACACGTGTCCACCGGGCACTGGACTGAGACCCAGAAAACTCATCGCACAGAAGCCACCCCACAGCTGCCAGCCAGCAGGACGCTTAAGTGTTAATGGCGGAGAAGCTCCATGTGGGTCTAAAACAAAACCTGACCTGGGCTATGGGTCAGTTCAGGCCTGGATCTGGGAGCAAATCTCACTGTGGCTCCTACTCGTACGATTGACCAAACCAGTCCCCTGGATGCGAATGCCCCAGCTGAGGGGGTATCCTTGGTAAACCCCTGTGTTTGCTAGGAACTGGCGGAGACCCACCAGAGGTTCCCACCGCGTGCCAAGCTCGATACAAGGTGTATGTTTCAGTGGGAATGGGCAGGAGCTGGCGGCATCACCTCCCCTCTAAAATCCGTCCTCAGCAGGGTATTTTGACTTCTTGCCTGTATCATGCCAGGTCACCGTGGTTTCCCCACCTTAAATCAGAGCAATTCGAGACCTTTGGCTCTCAGTGCAAAGGGCACACAGAGGCAGAATTAGGAGGCTCCCAGTACGGCTCATGCTGCAGCCACATGGGTGGGAGGAGCCGATAATTAGCAGCTGGAACGCTTGGCTGGCGTCTCCGATCTGAATGCCGTGGCTGGTCCCACGGGATGTCTCCAGGCTGGCTGGGTGGCTGGTTTGTTTGTAAGGGAGTTTTGTGCTCGGGATGGGTGCCTGATCGGCAGCCCCAGAGGGCAAAGGCCTGCATTCCTAGATCCATGCACATCCCACACTGCCCCTGCCAATGTGTCTCAGCCCCGCCTGGAAGAGTGAACTGTTTATCTCCAGTACAGCACGCGCAGCAGTAACACCATATTCCCGCACCTGCAGCCGTATCCCTCAATCCTGCACTTGAGTCAAATCCTTGAATTATCCCCCAGTCCTGGGCAGTGGCAGCACAAACTCCGTGACGTGGAGAGGACACTTCCGGGGCCATCCGAGAGTTAAAGAGTCCTGCAAGAGTTGGCTGAGATCTCTGGCCTGCTGTTGTTGCTTTTTAAGAAAACGGGGGAAATTCCAGAAGATTGAAAGAATGCTAACGTTGGGCCTGTATTTAAGAAGGGCGAGTGGAATGACCCATGTACTTATAAGCCAGTTAGCCAGAACTCAATCCTGGGAAAAATAATAGAAAAGCTAATATGGGATTCACTCAAAAAAAGAATTAAAGGATGGGGATATAATTAATGCCAATCAACATCGTTTTATGGAAAATAGGTCTTGTGAAGTCAACCTGATTGCATTTCTGATGAGCTCGTGAGTTTGGCTGATAATGGTAATTGCGTAGATGTAATGTTCCCACACTTTGGTAAGGTGTTTGACTTAGTGAGGCACAACATTGTCATTCGCATATTATCATTACACAGTATCAATAGAGCACACCTTGCATGGATTAAGAACTGGCTGATCTCAACTAAAAGTTGTCAATGGGGAATTGTCACTGAATGGGGATATTTTTAATGGGGTTCTGCAGAGCTTGGTTCTATGCCTAGGGGAGTCAGTGTTTTTGTCTATGATCTGAAAATGCGCCTGATAAAATTTGCAGCTGACACAAAGATTGGTGGTGTGGTAAATAGTGCTGAGGACAGGGCAGTCATACAGGGTGATCTGGATCACCTCGTGGACTGGGACCATTCAAAGAAAATGTGTTTTTATATAGCCTAATGCAGGGGTCGGCACCCTTTCAGAAGTGGTGTGCCAAGTCTTCATTTATTCACTGTAATTTAAGGTTTCGCGTGCCGGTAATACCTTTAAACGTTTTTAGAAGGTCTCTTTTTATAAGTCTATAATATATAATTAAACTATTGTTGTATGTAAAGTAAATAAGGTTTTTAAAATGTTTAAGAAGCTTCATTTAAAATTAAATTAAAATGCAGAGCCCCCCGGACTGGTGGCCAGGACCTGGGCAGTGTGAGTGCCACTGAAAATCAGCTTGCATGCCGACTTCGGCACGCGTGCCATAGGTTGCCTACCCCTGGCCTAATGCAAGGTCAGACATGTAGTAACGGAAGGCAGGCCATGCTTACCCTGGAAGGCAGGGATTGAAAAGGAGTTAGGGGTTATAATGGACAAGCAACTCATCTTATGACCTGCCAGGGCGATGTTGCGGCAAACAGGGCTAGTGCAATCCTTGGATATAAACCAGGGGCGCAGGAGGACAGCGCTGGGGGACTGATACTGGGAAACTGCGTCCTGTTCTGGTGTCCATATTTTAAAAAGGATACTGACAAATCGGAGATGGTGCAGAGAAAAGCCACAAAAACGATTTGAAGGCTGGAGAAATTGCCTTAGAGGGAGACACTTAAATCGCTCAATGGGTTTAGTTTATGAAAAAACGATTGAGGGGTGACTTGATCATGGTGTAAAAGTACTTTAACGGGGAGAAAATACTGGGCACTAAAGGGCTCTTTAAGCTTGCTGAGAAAGGCAGGAGAGGAATCACTGGCTGGCCCTCAGATCAATTCAAATGAAAAGCACTCACCCATTTTTAACAGGGAGGGTGATTAAGCACTGGAACAAGGTACCAGGGAAGTGGTGGATTCTCCATCTCTTGAAGTCTTCAGATCCAGACTGGCTGGCTTTCTGGAAGACGCTTTAGTCAAACACAAAGGCTAACTGGGTGAAATTCTCTGGCCAACAGGGAGCTGTCTGTGGTCCCTTTAGGAATATTCCATGTCCATGTGTATTTGATGGTTGTTGCGTTGCTTGCTATGTGATGACCAAAGAGTTAATTTCTGCCAGGACTGGTTTCAGATAAGTCCTATTATCAGTACTCAGCAAGACTATGCAGTTGTCATTGCCTTTGAAGTCTGACCTCCCCTCAGCTCTGGCTGGCAGTGCAGGGGATGGGGAGAGATCATAGAATCATAGAAGATCAGGGTTGGAAGGGACCTCAGGAGGTATCTAGTCCCACCCCCTGCTCAAAGCAGGACCAATCCTGGCGGGACACTATGTCCACACTGGAATGAAACACCTGCAGCTGCCCACGTCAGCTGACTTGGGCTCCAGGAGCTCGGGCTGCGGGGCTGTAAAATTGCGGTGTAGACATTCGGGCTAGGGACCATGGGGATCCAGAGCCAGGATTCCAGCCTGAGCCAGATGTCTACACTCCACAGCTGACAAGGGCCAGCCGTGGGGGTTCAATAGACCTGAAAACAAAGAGCTTGGTTCTGATAAATCGGCCTGGCAAACAGACAGAGGGTTTCTGGGAGACACAGCGTAGCTGCTGATCCTCAGCCTCAGAAAAGGACTCTGGGCTCTGGAATAAGCCAGTGCCTCTTAAACTTGCTAGGAAACATTCAGGGTTAGGTAAGAGGAAATATGCCGAGAGGCATTTATTGTTTTAACCCTGGGTCTCTCTACTTGGTAAGTTTC
This sequence comes from Platysternon megacephalum, assembly GCA_003942145.1. NCBI lineage: Eukaryota > Metazoa > Chordata > Testudines > Platysternidae > Platysternon > Platysternon megacephalum. Next base: position 922,702 of record QXTE01000360.1, on the reverse strand, counting down.
TATGAACCATTAAATCATGCTTGTTCTGGCACAGACTGTCCTGAGTCACTGCATTTCATACGGGTCGCAAGCTCCCAGAGAGGGTTCTATAGCCAGACCCAGACCGAGTGGGGTTGGCTGAGGTACAGCTGGTGAATCGGCGGGGTGGTAGCCTGGTGATCCAGTCTAAAGTGGGCTGAGCTCTGGGAGACGTTTCGCTAGAGGCCTGTCCCTCTGAAAGAGAGCTCACGGAGGGCAATCCCAGGTGCGGCACCTGCATCATAACACCTGGGCGATGCAGGAGCTCAGACTGGATTTGCTAATGGTCCCGTCTTGTCTTAAAGTCTATGAATCGGGCAGGGCTGGTGCTGGGTTTTGCAAGTGCGATCTTGGCGTCATTGCGGGGAGTTCTCTGAGAACATCCACTCCATGTGCAGCGGCAGTCAAAAAAGCCAACCGAATGTTGGGACTCATTAGGAAAAGGATAGATAAGACGACAGAAAATATCATATGGCCTCTGTATAAATCCATGGTAGGCCCCATCTTGAATGCTGCGTGCAGATGTGGTCGTCCCATCTCAAAAAAGATCTATTGGAATTGGAACAGATTCAGAAAAGGGCAACAAAAATGATTAGGGGCATGGAACGGCTTCCGTATGAGGAGAGATTAACAAGACTGGGACTTTTCAGCTTGGAAAAAAGACGACTAAGAGGGGATATGATTGAGGTGTATAAAATCATGACTGGTGTAGAGAAAGTAAATAAGGAAGTGTTATTTACTCCTTCTCATAACAGAAGAAAGAACTAGGGGTCACCAAATGAAATTAATAGGCAGCAGGTTTAAAACAAACAAAAGGAAGTATTTCTTCACACAAGGCACAGTCAACTTGTGGAACTCTTTGCCAGAGGATGTTGTGAAGTCCAAGACTATAACAGGGTTCAAAAAAGAACTAGATACATTCATGGAGGGTAGGTCCATCAATGGCTATTAACCAGGATGGGCAGGGATGGTGTCCCCTAGCCTCCGTTTGCCAGAAGCTGGGAATGAGCGACAGGGGATGGATCACTTGATGATTCCCTGTTCTGTTCATTCCCTCTGGTGCACCTGGCATTGGGCACTGTCAGAAGACAGGATACTGGGCTAGATGGACCTTTGGTCTGACCCAGTATGGCCGTTCTTATGTTCTTATGTGATGCTTTCTCAGGGTGTCCAGAACTATAAGTCACCTGGTTACCTCTCTGCCTCAGCATGAAAGCGATCTGTGGTGCTACCCTGAGTGACAACTCTCTGTCACTCCGAGCTGCTGACCAGCCCCACAGATTCCTCAGGACTCTGCTAGTCTTAACTTTGCTTTTCAATTTAATCTTTGGTGAACATCAGTTCCCGAACTCCCCAGAAGCATTTCCCTGCAGTATCTGGCCCCTGATGAGTGGACACTCATCGAAATTACCAAGTCTGCTGTCTCTAAAGAGACAGTGTACACACTCTGCTTAATATAAGAGCACTGAGCTATACGTATGATCAAACAAAGAGAAGTATATTAACCAAGAACTGAGATTTAGCTGATACTACGCAAGAATAATAGAGACAGAAATGGTTCCAAATACAACAGAAGTATAACACACTTCTAAGTGACTAAAACTTACCAGGCTAAGGTGCGTTTCTTACCTTCTGCGTCACCCACCCACATGGCAGGGGATCCACCATTCAAAGATACAGAGAGCACTGGCCTCTTTCTCTCCTCAGGGATGGATCACCAACATGCCCTTTTGATTCTCTTTATATTCCCCAAAGCTACTGTCTTTGTCACCAGACCCTGGGGGTTCAGACTCCAGTGTTTTCCTTTGCTGATTTCACATCCTCATGTTAATTTGTCTCTTCGGTTTATCTCCGCTGCAAATGACCTGCCCACTGTCTCTGGCATCACCCTGCTCACTTTACATTAGAGACAGGGAGAGAGCTGGCCTATCTCTTGTCTGGAAGATAACCTGTTTCTCCCTTTGTTTGGGTTATAGACGTTAAAGCATAATATCAGTGAGGCTCCACAATTCCTCAGATAGTGTTCCTACAGACATTTCACAATGATACTGACGACCAATGCATATGAAATCTCCCATGATTGATAATCCTAATGACAGCAATGTGTTAGACTCATAGACTTTAAGGTCAGAAGGTGTCAAGAGTTTGTCAGGCTCGATAGGAGTTGCTGTTACAAGGCAGTGAATCCTCTGCCACTGAGCACTGAGAGGCTCTTAGGGTCACAGCAGGGCCCTGGACAAAGTCAGCCATTTAGTGCCTTCTGCAGCTGCGTCTGGGCCCTCAGTCTCCATTTATCCATGACGCCCCCCCCGCGGCAGATGTGCGTGAGCACCAAGGCTGCTGGGTCTGGGGCCGGCTGGAGCCAGCATGGGAGGCCTTTGGTGCGGAGCCATTGGCAGACCTGGGTTGGATGGGGATGGAACTGAGGCCAAGCCAGGAGCAGCAGGGGCAGGAGTCCAGGCGCATCCCTGAAGTGGAAGGTTGACCTGACAGTTCAGGTGCTGCTCAGGGACTCAGGAGCCCCGTGTAATGGCCATCAGTTTCTCTGGGCAATGGGGCTATTGTGGGGAGCTCGGATATTATGCTACGGAGGACCAGACGAGTGCCTAGATCAGAGCTATTATGGGAGCCGTCAGCTAGCTGGAGGTGGCCACTGCCATAGAATTAGTAGAGATGTCATGAGCTTGTCCTGGGGGTATGTGCTCTTTGTATGGCAGAGACCCGGTAGATCATGCTGGCCATCTCTCTAGATCTACCGTGGCCTCTCTAGCCCTGTCCCAATGCATTGCTTCGGCGTTTCCCCGGAGGTCTCCCAGCGATAGGCCACAGGAGATGACCAGTATCAGAGGGGTAGCCGTGTTAGTCTGGATCTGTAAAAGCAGCAAAGAATCCTGTGGCACCTTATAGACTAACAGACGTTTTGCAGCATGAGCTTTCGTGGGTGAATACCCACTTCTTCGGATGCAAGTAGTGGAAATCTCCAGGGGCAGGTATATATATGCAAGCAAGAAGCAAGCTAGAGATAACGAGGTTAGTTCAATCAGGGAGGATGAGGCCCTGTTCTAGCAGTAGAGGTGTGAAAACCAAGGGAGGAGAAACTGGTTCTGTAGTTGGCAAGCCATTCACAGTCTTTGTTTAATCCTGAGCTGATGGTGTCAAATTTGCAGATGAACTGAAGCTCAGCAGTTTCTCTTTGAAGTCTGGTCCTGAAGTTTTTTTGCTGTAGGATGGCCACCTTAAGATCTGCTATTGTGTGTCCAGGGAGGTTGAAGTGTTCTCCTACAGGTTTTTGTATATTGCCATTCCTAATATCTGATTTGTGTCCATTTATCCTTTTCCTTAGAGACTGTCCAGTTTGGCCGATGTACATAGCAGAGGGGCATTGCTGGCATATGATGGCGTATATTACATTGGTGGATGTGCAGGTGAATGAACCAGTGATGGTGTGGCTGATCTGGTTAGGTCCTGTGATGGTGTCGCTGGTGTAGATATGTGGGCAGAGTTGGCATCGAGGTTTGTTGCATGGATTGGTTCCTGAGTTAGAGTTACTATGGTGCGGTGTGCAGTTACTGGTGAGAATGTGCTTCAGGTTAGCAGGTTGTCTGTGGGCGAGGACTGGCCTGCCACCCAAGGTTTGTGAAAGTGTGGGATCATCCCTGATGATGCGTTGTAGATCCCTGATGATGCGTTGGAGGGGTTTTAGCTGGGGACTGTATGTGATGGCCAATGGAGTCCTGTTGGTTTCTTTCTTGGGTTTGTCTTGAGATGACCAGTGTAGGCTAAAATCCTGTCCGCCGTTGGCAACGCTAAAGATGATCAATACTTAGGCCAATGGAGGATCTGTACAATACAAATGCTGTTGTCATGTCCAAGGATTGTTCCTTTCAGGGTGTAACATCCACCCCTGCACTCGCCAACCCCCCCAGGAATTCAGTGGCTCTGGAATGTGTGTCAGAGATAATAATAAAGCCCGGCACTTGCCTCGTGCCTTTCAGGTGCCGATCGCACAGCCCAGAGCAAGCGTTAATTAATGGAGCCGCACAGCGCTCCTGAAAAGGCAGGGCAGTATCGTTACCCACACTGTACAGAGGAAAAGCGAGACACAGAGCGATTAAGTGATTTCCCAAGGTCGCATCATGAGTCAGAGGCAGAGATGGGACTAGAACCCAAACTGTTTAATCCAAAGATCTGAGCACCACACCAGGCTTTCTGCAACGCTTTCATAGCATGGACCACATCTTAAAACAGACATTGTCTCAGGGCCCTCCCATTCACCTTAGCCCTGGCCCCACCTTCCCTCCCCTCCTGGCCTCCCCTCCCCTCCTGTTCCCCTCATCTGGTCCCACCTCCCCTCCTGTTCCCCCTCCCCTGGTCCCACCTCACCTTTCCTCCCCTCCTGGCCCCATCTCCCCTCCTGTTCCTCCTCGCCTGGCCCAGCCTCCCCTCCTGTTCCCCCTCACCTGGCCCTGCCTTCCCTCCTGCTCCCCCTCACCTGGCCCTGCCTCCCCCCCTGTTCCCCTTATCTGGTCCCACCTCCCCTCCTGTTCCCCCTCCCCTGGTCCCACCTCACCTTTCCTCCCCTCCTGGCCCCATCTCCCCTCCTGTTCCTCCTCGCCTGGCCCAGCCTCCCCTCCTGTTCCCCCTCACCTGGCCCTGCCTTCCCTCCTGCTCCCCCTCACCTGGCCCTGCCTCCCCCCCTGTTCCCCTTATCTGGTCCCACCTCCCCTCCTGTTCCCCCTCCCCTGGTCCCACCTCACCTTTCCTCCCCTCCTGGCCCCATCTCCCCTCCTGTTCCTCCTCGCCTGGCCCAGCCTCCCCTCCTGTTCCCCCTCACCTGGCCCTGCCTTCCCTCCTGCTCCCCCTCACCTGGCCCTGCCTCCCCCCCTGTTCCCCTTATCTGGTCCCACCTCCCCTCCTGTTCCCCCTCCCCTGGTCCCACCTCACCTTTCCTCCCCTCCTGGCCCCATCTCCCCTCCTGTTCCTCCTCGCCTGGCCCAGCCTCCCCTCCTGTTCCCCCTCACCTGGCCCTGCCTTCCCTCCTGCTCCCCCTCACCTGGCCCTGCCTCCCCCCCTGTTCCCCTTATCTGGTCCCACCTCCCCTCCTGTTCCCCCTCCCCTGGTCCCACCTCACCTTTCCTCCCCTCCTGGCCCCATCTCCCCTCCTGTTCCTCCTCGCCTGGCCCAGCCTCCCCTCCTGTTCCCCCTCACCTGGCCCTGCCTTCCCTCCTGCTCCCCCTCACCTGGCCCTGCCTCCCCCCCTGTTCCCCTTATCTGGTCCCACCTCCCCTCCTGTTCCCCCTCCCCTGGTCCCACCTCACCTTTCCTCCCCTCCTGGCCCCATCTCCCCTCCTGTTCCTCCTCGCCTGGCCCAGCCTCCCCTCCTGTTCCCCCTCACCTGGCCCTGCCTTCCCTCCTGCTCCCCCTCACCTGGCCCTGCCTCCCCCCCTGTTCCCCTTATCTGGTCCCACCTCCCCTCCTGTTCCCCCTCCCCTGGTCCCACCTCACCTTTCCTCCCCTCCTGGCCCCATCTCCCCTCCTGTTCCTCCTCGCCTGGCCCAGCCTCCCCTCCTGTTCCCCCTCACCTGGCCCTGCCTTCCCTCCTGCTCCCCCTCACCTGGCCCTGCCTCCCCCCCTGTTCCCCTTATCTGGTCCCACCTCCCCTCCTGTTCCCCCTCCCCTGGTCCCACCTCACCTTTCCTCCCCTCCTGGCCCCATCTCCCCTCCTGTTCCTCCTCGCCTGGCCCAGCCTCCCCTCCTGTTCCCCCTCACCTGGCCCTGCCTTCCCTCCTGCTCCCCCTCACCTGGCCCTGCCTCCCCCCCTGTTCCCCTTATCTGGTCCCACCTCCCCTCCTGTTCCCCCTCCCCTGGTCCCACCTCACCTTTCCTCCCCTCCTGGCCCCATCTCCCCTCCTGTTCCTCCTCGCCTGGCCCAGCCTCCCCTCCTGTTCCCCCTCACCTGGCCCTGCCTTCCCTCCTGCTCCCCCTCACCTGGCCCTGCCTCCCCCCCTGTTCCCCTTATCTGGTCCCACCTCCCCTCCTGTTCCCCCTCCCCTGGTCCCACCTCACCTTTCCTCCCCTCCTGGCCCCATCTCCCCTCCTGTTCCTCCTCGCCTGGCCCAGCCTCCCCTCCTGTTCCCCCTCACCTGGCCCTGCCTTCCCTCCTGCTCCCCCTCACCTGGCCCTGCCTCCCCCCCTGTTCCCCTTATCTGGTCCCACCTCCCCTCCTGTTCCCCCTCCCCTGGTCCCACCTCACCTTTCCTCCCCTCCTGGCCCCATCTCCCCTCCTGTTCCTCCTCGCCTGGCCCAGCCTCCCCTCCTGTTCCCCCTCACCTGGCCCTGCCTTCCCTCCTGCTCCCCCTCACCTGGCCCTGCCTCCCCCCCTGTTCCCCTTATCTGGTCCCACCTCCCCTCCTGTTCCCCCTCCCCTGGTCCCACCTCACCTTTCCTCCCCTCCTGGCCCCATCTCCCCTCCTGTTCCTCCTCGCCTGGCCCAGCCTCCCCTCCTGTTCCCCCTCACCTGGCCCTGCCTTCCCTCCTGCTCCCCCTCACCTGGCCCTGCCNTCTCCTGCTCCCCCTCACCTGTCCCCACCTCCTGTTCCCCTTTGCTGGCCCATCCTCCCCTCCTGTTCCCCCTCATCTGCCGCTGCCCATTGCCCATCCTCCCCTCCCTTTCTATCCCCCCTCACCCAGCCCCACCTCTCCTCTTACTCCCTTTCTCCTGGCCCTGCCTCCCCTCCTGTTCCCCCTCACCTGCCGCCACCTCCCTCCCCTCCTCTTTGTCCTCTCCTGGACGTCCTTCCCCTTCCACTCCCCGTCCTGTGGGCCATTTTCCTTCCAGTTCCTGTTCCAGGGCTCCTTTGTGGCAATGACATACTGCTGGGTAACGTTCGGGGAGTGGTTGATGGAGCTCTTTCTAATGTGGTTTAGCAGCTGGGAACAAGGAGAAGGAGCCAGAACAATATGACCCAATCAGCTCCCTGCGTCCCAGTAGCAAGTGCCCCATGGAGTGATGACGCTCCACAGACCAGCCATTGGGAATGTCGATACTGGGCCATGCTCCCTCCTAGACCAGAGTCCTTGCCCCGCAGCTACTGCTTGAACCCAGAGAGTCCTGGCTGGGGCAGGGACCTGGGTCCTGCTCTCGCCCGCCGAGGAGAATTTCTCCGGTACATGTTGGCGCCCGCCCGAGCAGTGAGCCTGGTGCGGGCGAGCGGTGCTGGGAGGCTGTGTGGCACGTGACACTGGTGAAAGTGTTAATGTGTAAGTGCTGGTCCGGGGTGCCCTGCCCTTGGGCTCAACCAGCAGCCAGTGCCAGTTTGTCTTGATCAGTCAGAGCTTGCAAATGAACAACCTTTGCTAGAGAGTTGTGTGGGTGGAATTGGCTGAGGATAAGTCTGGACTGGCTCTGTGCGGCTTAGCCCCATCTGCACAACAAAATCAACCTCCTTAAACCATGGTTTGAATGTGGTGTAGCCGGGACCCACCTGTCTCGCTCTGAATCGTCCAGTACTTTGGTACAATCACAGTCGTGGTCAGACTTGATATTAAGAGTCCACTTATTTGTAAATAGTTCAGAAAAGGCTCAGTGAGGACAGGTGGCCCGGTGGTCTGGGAACTAGCTGGGGGTTTGGGTGACCTGGGTTCAGGTTCCTGTTTCACTACAGATGTCCTGTGTGACGCCTCAGTTCCCATCTGCTCAGTGGGGAGACCAGCACTGCTCTGTACCACAGGGGTTTGGGGGGACAAATGCATTTCAGAGGGTGAGGTGCTCGGCTAGTCGAATAATAGCAGCAATGGAATAATAATATAAATATATGGGAGATATACCTATCTCATAGAGCTGGAAGGGACCCTGAAGGGTCATTGAGTCCAGCCCCCTGCCTTCACTAGCAGGACCAATTTTGCCCCAGATCCCTAAGTGGCCCCCTCAAGGATTGAACTCACAACCCTGGGTTTAGCAGGCTGATGCTCAAACCACTGAGCTATCCCTCCCCCCAATAAAGGGTTAGTGGATTGTACAACAATGTAATATTGATACCCATTGATACCCCTTATAACCATTGATACCGCCTTCTACTGCTGCATTTGTAAGGATCAGTAACAATGCTAACAGCGGTTAACTGACAAGGTGCAGGAGGGAATATCTTTTATTGGACAAGCTTCTGTTGGTGAGAGAGAGAAGCTTTCGAGCCACACAGAGCTCTTCTTTGGGTCTGGGAAAGGTCCCGAGAGTGTCACAGCTAAACACAAGGTGGAACAGATTGTTTAGAAGAAGAAGTGAGCACATATTTTAAGGGACCATTCAAGGTGAAGTGCCCTGTTAACATCCTTGTAGGCACAGGACGGAAAACGGGGTGGGTGTGGTTAGTGGGTTACAGATTGTTGTAATAAGCCATAAATCCAGTGTCGTTATTAACTCCATGATTTTTCGTGTCTAGCAAAGTTATGAATTTGAGCTCCCAGGCTCCTCTTTTGAAGGTGCTGTGAATGTTTCCTTTGAGGACGAGGACTGAGAGGGCAGGTATGGAGTGATCATTCTGTTACGTGTGTTCGCCCAGGGCTGACATGGTGTTTTTGTCTTTTTTATCATTTTTCTGCATGAGTTCATTCAAGAGCATTGTAATTGTCGGGTTTCACCCATATCGTTGCTATTGGGGCACTAGATAAGGTACACACCATGTTGGAAGAGATGTGTGCAGGACCAGGTTAATTGTAGGGGAGGAAGAGCGCTGCAGAGGACACAAGACCAGAGCAGAAATCATCTGGAAAAAGGGGTAAACAGTGAGGTGGCAAAGTCTGCAGATGATACAAAACTACTCAAGATACTTAAGTCCAAAGCAGACTGCGAAGAGTTACAAAGGGATCTCACAAAACTGGGTGACTGAGCAACGAAATGGCAGATGAAATTCAGTGTTGATAAATGCAAGGTAATGCACATTGGAAATCATAATCCAATTATACATACAAAATGACGGGGTCTAAATTAGCTGTTACCACTCAAGAAAGAGATCTTGGAGTCATACTGGATAGTTCTCTGAAAACATCCACTCAATGTGCTAACAGTCCAAAAAGCGAACAGAATTTTACGACCCATTAGGAAAGGGATAGGTAATAAGACAGAAAATATCGTACTGCCTCTATATAAATCCATGGTACGCCCACATCTTGAATACTGCGTGCAGTTCTGGTTACCCCAGCTCAAAACAGATATATTAGAACTGGAAAAGGTACAGAGAAGGGCAACAAAAATGATTAGGGGTATGGAACAGCTTCCTCATGAGGAGAGATTAATAAAACTGGGACTGTTCAGCTTAGAAAAGAGACAACTAAGGGGGGGATATGATAGAGGTCTATAAAATCATGACTAGTGCGGAGAAAGTGAATAAGGAAGTGTTATTTACCCCTTTGCGTAAAACAAAGACCAGGGGTCACCCAATTACATTAATAGGCAACAGGTTTAAAACAAACAAAAGGAAGTACTTCATACCACGCAGTCAGACTCATAGACTTTAAGGTCAGAAGGGACCATTATGATCATCTAGTCTGACCTCCTGCATGATGCAGGCCACAAAAGCTGACCCACCCACTCCTGGAATAATTCTCTCCCTTGACTCAGCTGTTGAAGTCCCCAAATCATGATTTAAAGACTTCAAGTTGCAGAGAATCCTCCAGCAAGCGACCCCTGCCCCATGCTGCGGAGGAAGGCGAAAAACCTCCAGGGCCTCTGCCAATCTACCCTGGAGGAAAATTCCTTCCCGACCCCAAATATGGCGATCAGCTGAACCCCGAGCATGCGGGCAAGACTCTCCAGCCAGACACTCAGGAAAAAGTTCTCTGTAGTAACTTTTAATATCCCATCATTGACCATTGGTACTAATTACCAGTGATGGCACGTTATTGACCTATTGACTAAGATCACGTTATCCCATCAAACCATCCCCTCCATAAACTTATCAAGCTTAATCTTAAAGCCACAGAGGTCTTTCGCCCCCACTGTTTCCCTCGGAAGGCCGTTCCAGAACTTCAGTCCTCTGATGGTTAGAAACCTTCATCTAATTTCAAGCCTAAACTTCCCGACGGCCAATTTATATCCATTTGTTCTCGTGTCCACATTAGTACTGAGCTGAAATAATTCCTCTCCCTCCCTGGTATTTATCCCTCTGATATATTTAAAGAGAGCAATCACATCTCCCCTCAGCCTTCTTTTGGTTAAGGTAAACAAACCGAGCTCCTCAAGTCTCCTTTCATACGACAGGCTTTCCATTCCTCGGATCATCCTAGTGGCCCTTCTTTGTACCCGCTCCAGTTTGAATTCATCCTTCTTAAACATGGGAGACCACAACTGCACACAGTACTCCAAATGAGGTCTCACCAATGCCTTGTATAACGGGACTAGCACCTCCTTATCTCTACTAGAAATACCTCGCCTAATGCATCCCAAGACCGCATTAGCTTTTTTTACGGCCACGTCACATAGTCATCCTGCGATCAACCAGGACTCCGAGGTCCTTCTCCTCTTCCGTTACTTCCAACTGATGCGTCCCCAGCTTATAACTAAAATTCTTGTTAGTCATCCCTAAATGCATAACCTTACACTTGCCAGGGGATGTTGTGAAGGCCAAGATGATAACAGGATTCAAAAAAGAATTAGATAAGTTCATGGAGGATAGGTCCATCAATGGCCATTAGCCAGGATGGTCTGGGAGAGGCTCTGGGTGTCCCTAGCCTCTGGCTGCCAGAAGCTGGGGGACTGGATGACAGGGGATGGATCACTTGATAATTGCCCTGTTCTGTTCATTCTGTGCCCTCTGAAGCCTCTGGCACCGGCCACTGTTGGAAGACAGGACACTGGGCTAGAGGGACCATTGGCTTGACCTAGAATGGCTGTTCTTAGGTTCTTAAGAACCTTAATAGACAGTATGACCAAAATCTAGACAGCTCATGTCTACACCAGAAGATGATAAGCAGTATTGGGAGTAGTGCTGGTTGAAATCTTTTGATCAAAACATTTTTATTTTTATTTGGATGAAAGTTGGCTTTTTGACCACAAGCAAATTTTTCAATGACAAAAAAACCTGAATTTTTTAGGTAAAACTTTCACTTGTCGGGAAAATTTTTTTGGTTTTTAGTAAAAATATTCGGGTTTAGGGTTTGAAAACTAAAAGATATAACTGAAGGCTGAATGTATTTAACCAAAAAAATGTTTGGAAAGGGACATTCTTTGGAGTTTTTGGTTTTCCTTATAATTTTTTTTTTTAATTTAGTGAGAAATTTAAAAAAAATTGTTTTTATTCAAAATTTCCCATTAAATATAATGGCCATTTTCCAACCACCTCGAACCACTGGGACACAAATTTGCTGTAACAAAGTTCCCACAGCCTGGATGGTTTTATAGTGTAAATGGTTGGCTCCATTCAGCAAAGCGCTTAAACATTGACTTTGCCGAAATGTGGCCTACAACTCTAGAAAAGAATGGAATGACAAACAGCAAAGCAGCCGGAGGTTTGTTAATGGCAGATTAACGTGATGGCTTTTTGTGACTGAATTATAGAAATGAGTGGATGAAGGGCACATGGTAGATGCACTGTATTTGGGTTTAATGAAGCATCTGATAAGCGTCTCGTGAAATTCCACTCACCGTGTTGACTCCGCTAGGCTTGGCCAGGATCTGTCTCACATGGATTGGCTACTGACCTGAGGATCCACAAACCAACAGCTACGTAGCAGTGTATGGAGTCTGGAGAGGTATCTTGTCAGGAGTCAATGTTGTAGCAGGCCTGGCCTTAGTCGCACACCTTGGTTAATGCTTTGGAAGTGGGAGTAAAGCATATGTTGATGAACTTCACAGACGACAGCATTACACTGAGAGGAACTGCTCACGCCAGTCAGGAGAGAAAAATAACACGAAGGGCCCTGTAGGTAGGTTAGAAGTATGGGGCCTGAGCCTCGTTATATGTAATTGACACCTGCCGTAAGGCCCATTTGCCTGGCCAGAGTGGTACAAATGGGCTTCAGAGTAAATGTGAATCAGGCCCATAGAGCATAAATGAGAACATAAGACTAAGTGATACCTCTGGGGAAAGATCCTCCAACCCCTCTGCACCCCAACCCCCTACCCCAGCCTGGAGCCCCCTCCTGCACCCCAAACCTCTCATCCCTGGCCCCACCCCAGAGCCTGCAACCCCAGCCGGAGCCCTCACCCCTCTCAAATCCCAACCCACTGCCTCAGCCTGGAGCCCCCTCCCACACTCTGAACTCCTCATTTCTGGCCCCACCCTGGAGCCCGCACCCCCAGCTGGAGCCCTCACCCCCTCCTGCACCCCTGCCCTGTGAGCCAGCCCAGTGAAAATGAGCAAGTGAGTGAGGGTGGGGAGAGGGAGTGACAGAAGGAGGGGGGATGGAGTGAGCAGGGGCGGGGCCTTAGAGAAGGGGTGGGGCATGGGTGGGGCCTCGGAAGAGGGGCGGGGCAAGGGTGTTTGGTTTTGTGCGAGTAGACAGTTGGCGACCCTACACCAAGTGGAAGCCCAAGGAGGTGGCATTAGGAGTGAGGGAGAGACATTAAAGCTGAGCAATTGCTGCTGAATATCAGGAAAGCGTTCCTAGCCATGAGCTCTCCCGGGCTGTGGGATTGTCTCCCAAGGGAAGTGGTGGCAGCCCCATCACTTGAGACATGGAAAACGAGACTAACCCAGCTAATCATCCACTAGGGATAAAGGTTTTCGAACCATCACGTCTGGATAACTTGTACCCAAGAGTCCCACAAGAGCTGGCTGAGGAGACCTATGACCTGCTGATATTACTTCTTAATAAATCTTGCAATACTGGGGACATTCCAGAAGAATGCTAATGTTGGGCCAGTATTCGAGACTGGGGAGTGATTTTCAGACGGTTCCACTGTAAATTAGCAGCAGAGTCCAGACGAGAACCCAGGGGATGCTCGTCTTAAAGGGGCAGATGCTCAGCAAAGCTTCTGCGTGGGGCAGGATCAGACCATTGTTTTGCGGTGTCACTAGCACAAAATGGGTGCTGCAACCCAGCTGCGCTTCAGTGAGTGAGTGATGCTTTTACAGCTCTGTAAAGCACTTTGGGCTCTGTGACAGGTTCCTCCCGGGGTGCCACCTGGAACTGAGGTACAGCTGAGCCCTCTGTCTCACCAATCTGGGTTTCCTCTTGTGGTGTGACAAGCTTCAAAGCCCTCCAAGTTGTTGAACTCACATCAACAACCACAGGCAGGGACCACACCCAGCTGTGTTCAGGCAGGCTCTGGCTAGCCACTCAGGAACCCACAATAGAGAGGCTACACCCAAAATACTTCCAGTTCCCCAGCCTAAAACCCCAGAGCTGTACCGTCCTGCCCTGGTCAAAACCCGACCAGTATGAATTTATTATCCAGTCCGCCACTTCTACAAAGGAATGTGGATGTGCACCAACTCTTGTTCATGAGCTGAGATTTATTCCCTTTGCGTTTCACCCGACACATGGGTAAAATATAAAATGGATTTATTAACTACAGAAGGATAGCTTTTAAGTGATTAGAAGTGACAGCAAACAGATCAAAGTAGATTACCATAAGAAATAAAACAAACATGCAAACTAACCCTACAATACTAGATAGGACTTGAATCAGTAATCTCTCACCCTGACTGATGATATAAGCCAGGGGTCGGCAACCTCTGGCACGCGGCTCGCCAGGGTAAGCACCCTGGCGGGCCGGGCCAGTTNTGTAGGGAGAGTGAGGTACCCCCATGATGTCATTTCCCCCTTTTATATCTTCTTCCCACTTGCTGGAAAGCTCTTTTGCCGTGACCTGGGTCAAACAGTTCCCATTGTGCAGTGCTATCTCTGAGAGGTTTCTATTCTACCCAGTTCCTGGGGTAATCCTGGTGCTTGTTTTGTATTTCCTCAATAAGCCATTAACACTGTTTGGCCTTTCTATTGTTGTACTCGAAAGACTGCATGTGGGTGTTTTCAACCTCACAACATGTTTCAGCAGCCCATACATAGCCAAACTTCATAACTTCACATACGATGGTAACACACACAATCCAACGAGATATGACTGTCTACCAGAACAAGACTTTTAGAACAATACCTCACAAAGCACACTTTGTACAAAACACACCCTAATTACATGACAGTGGTGAATATGAGGGTGCCAGGGTGTCACAGGCTCCTCCAGGATCAAAGGGCTGCATGAATGCAGATTACTCCCATAATTAGTATTTACTGTTGCAGTGTTTGGAGAAACAACGAGGAGTCCTTGTGGCACCTTAGAGACTAACAAATTTATTTGGGCATAAGCTTTCGTGGGCTAGAACCCACTTCATCAGATGCATGAAGTGAAAAATACATGAAAGGATGGGGGTTGCTTTAACAAGTGTGAGGTCAGTCTAACGAGATAAATCAATTAACAGCAGGGTACCAAGGGAGGAAAAATAACTTTTGAAGTGGTAAGAGAGTGGCCCATTACAGACAGTTGACAAGAAGGTGTGAGTAACAGTAGGGAGAAATTAGTAATGGGGAAATTAAGTTTGGTTTTGTAATGACCCAACCCCTCCCAGTCTTTATTCAGGCCTAATCTGATGGTGTCCAGTTTGCAAATTAATTCCAGTTCTCCAGTGTTTGGAGAGTTAGTGATGCAGGCAGCTCTGTGTCCTTTCGGCGCCTGAATCAAGCCTTATAGGTGGGCTTAGTTTTTCTTAATGCTGCGAGTTCATCCTCCCATTCTATCCTGGCTTCCTCTTGGCCTTTGATTATGTAGAATCATAGAATCCTAGGACTGGAATGGGATCTTGAGAGGTCGTCTAGTCCAGTCCCCTGCACTCGTGGCAGGACTAATTATCTAGACCATGCCTGACAGGTGTTTGTACAACCTGCTCTTAAAAATCCCCAATGATGGAGATTCCACAACCTCCCGGGGCAATTTATTCCAGAGCTTAACCACCCTGACCATTCGGAAGTTTTTCCTAATGTCCAACCTAAACCGCCCTTGCTGCAATTTCAGCCCATTGCTTCTTGTCCTGTCCTCAGAGGTGTAATGGCCTTTGATCCTGGCTGTGGTGTTGCAACATGGGAGTGAGCGGCATTCCTGTGATATTGATTTCCCACTGGCTTGGCTGAGCTCTTGGTTGGTGGCTCCTTGTTCAGCTTGATCAAGGTGACAAAGACAAGAGCTGGTCAGGATGGATTTGTGGTTCAGACACTCCAGTGGGGCTCAGGAGAGCCCCCTGTGATTTGTGGCTCTGCCACAGACATTCTGTGTGACCTTGGGCAAGTCACTTAGGATTGTTTCTTCAAGAGTCCAGCACCCCATGATGAGGCTTGGCCTTCAGAAGCGCTCAGCTCCTGCTATGACAATCATGGTCAGATTCTCAAGCGAGCTCTTCACCACCGAGCTGAGGTCGTTTGACAATCACCCGGGGCCGTGTTACGGTGGTTGTGTTGGTGTGTCTGTGTCCTTGGGGGTTGTGTCTTTCTGTATTAATGACTCAGCCAGTGCTGTGTTACGGTGGTTGTGTTGGTGTGTCTGTGTCCTTGGGGGTTGTGTATGTCTGTATTAGTAACTCACCCGGGGCCGAGTTGTGTTGGTGTGTGTGTCCTTAAGGGTTGTGTCTCTCTGTATTAATGGCTCACCCGATGCTGTGTTACGGTGGTTGTGTTGGCATGTATGTGTATCCAGGGGTTGTGTATGTCTGTAGTAACTCACCCGGGGCCGTGTTATGGTGGTTGTGTTGGTGTGTACGTGTCCATGGTAGGGTTGCCAACTTTCTAATTGCACAAAATCAAACACCCTGGCCCCACCCCTGCCCCGCCCCTTCTCTGAGGCCCCGCCCCTGCTCACTCCATACCCCCCCCCTCCATTGCTCGCTCTTCCCCACCCTCACTTACTTTCCCCGGGCTGGGGAAGGGGGTTGGGGTGCAGGCTCTGGCCGGGCGTTTGGGCTCTGGAGTGGGGCCATAAATGTGGGGTTCAGGGTGCAGAAGGGGGTTGGGGTATGGGAGGGGGTGAGGGCTCTGGCTGGGGGTGCGGGCTTTGGGGTGGGGCCGGGGATGAGGGGTTTGGGGTGCAGGAGGGGGCTCAGGGCTGGGTCAGGGGGTTGAGTTGCGGGAGGGAGGGAGTGCAGGATGCAGGCTCTGGGAGGGAGTTTGGGTGCGGGAGGGGGTTCTGACCTGAAGCAGGGAGTTGGAGTGTGGGAAGGGGTTCGGGGGGTTCCGGCTGGGCGGCATTTACCTTGGGCGGCTCCCAGAAGCGGCCAGCATGTCCCGCTCCTAGGCGGAGGGACCTGGAGGCACACCGCCCCTGCAGCTCCCATTGGCTCCTGGCTGCGGCTCCTGGCCAATGGGAGCTGAGGAGCCGGCGCTTGGGGCGGGGGCAGTGCGCAGAGCTCCTGTGGCCACCCCTGCGCCTAGGAGCCGGACATGCCGGCCTCTTCCGGAAGCCCCGTGGAGCCAGGGCAGGCAGAGACTACCTTAGCTCTGCTATGCTGCCGACCAGTTGTAACAGCCCATCGGTGCTGACCGGAGCTGCCAGGGTCCCTTTTCAACCAGGCGTTCCGGTCAAAAACGGGACACCTGGCAACCCTAGTCCCTTGGGGTTGTGTCTCTCTGTATTAGTGACACACCTGGGGCTGTTACTGTGGTTGTGTTGGTGTGTATGTGTACCTGGGGGTTGTGTCTCTCTGTATTAGTGACACACCTGGGGCTGTGTTACTGTGGTTGTGTTGGTGGGTATGTGTACCTGGGGGTTGTGTCTCTCTGTATTAGTGACACACCTGGGGCTGTGTTACTGTGGTTGTGTTGGTGGGTATGTGTACCTGGGGGTTGTGTCTCTCTGTATTAGTGACACACCTGGGGCTGTGTTACTGTGGTTGTGTTGGTGGGTATGTGTACCTGGGGGTTGTGTCTCTCTGTATTAGTGACACACCTGGGGCTGTGTTACTGTGGTTGTGTTGGTGGGTATGTGTACCTGGGGGTTGTGTCTCTCTGTATTAGTGACACACCTGGGGCTGTGTTACTGTGGTTGTGTTGGTGGGTATGTGTACCTGGGGGTTGTGTCTCTCTGTATTAGTGACACACCTGGGGCTGTGTTACTGTGGTTGTGTTGGTGGGTATGTGTACCTGGGGGTTGTGTCTCTCTGTATTAGTGACACACCTGGGGCTGTGTTACTGTGGTTGTGTTGGTGGGTATGTGTACCTGGGGGTTGTGTCTCTCTGTATTAGTGACACACCTGGGGCTGTGTTACTGTGGTTGTGTATGTGTACCTGGGGGTTGTGTCTCTCTGTATTAGTGACTCACCCAGGCCTTGTACTCAGCAGAAAAGCCCCATTTAGCTCAGAGGAAGTTTATTATCTGATTACTGGGATTTGCTAGTGTATTTATCTCTAATCCTCTCCCTTCTGCTCCCTTTCCCACTCCCACCCCTTCTCCTTCTGCCCGCTGAGCCTCCAGGGCTCCTTGTTCTCCTCCTGCCGGCCGAAGGAGTCAGGGCTGGGGCAGGAATCACTGAGCTGAAATCCTACATCACCGTCCCAAAGCAGCCTCCTGCTCAGTAGCTGGGAGCCCGGGTCTCCTGCTCTGTGTCCTTCCAGCCAGTGCTGCCCCTGCCTGGGCTCAGCGCTTCGTGCCCCACCCCTCTGCCTGGCCCCTGAATCGAGCGGCGCGTTTGGAGTCCGTGTGGTTTCCATCAGGGAGGCCGGCAGGCCGGGTACTGACCTCACTTATACGGGGCAACCCAACGCACCGCGGTGGAGCTGCTCGGAAGAGGGTGGCCAGCTTTCTAACCGCACCAAACCAACCCCCCTGGCCCCGCCCCTTCCTTGAGGCCCTGCCCCCACTGCCTCCATCCCCCCTCCCTCTGTCGCATGCTCTCCCCCACCCTCACTCGCTCATTTTCACCAGGCTGGCGCAGGGGGTTGGGGTGTGGGAGGGGGTGCGGGCTGGGGCGGGGGGTTAGGAGAGGTGCGGGCTCCAGGGGGAAGTTTGGGTGCGGGAGGGGGATCAGGGCGGGGGCATTGGGGTGTGGGAGAGCTTCGGGGTGCAGGCTCCAGGTGGCACTTACCTCAGGCGGCTCCTGGGAAGCTGCTGGCATGTCCCTCGGCTCCTAGGCAGAGGCGCAGTCAGGCGGCTCTGCACGCTGCCTCTGCTCCCATTGGCTGCAGAGCCCCCCGGCACTGCCTCCACCTAGAGGCCGCAGGGACATGTCGCTTCCGGGGAGCCAGGCAGGGAGGCTGCCAGCTCCGCACTAAATGGACTTTTAGCAGCCCGGTTGGTGGTGCTGACCGGAGCCCCCAGGGTCCCTTCTCGACCAGGTGTTCCGGTCGAAAACCGGACACCTGGCCACCCTAATCGGGACCCGCTCGGCCATCCTGCCATTGCAAAGGGATGGCTTTGGAGACCCACTAGACACCTGACGCTTGTGTGGTCATTTCCAACAGTGCAAAGTGGGTGTTACAACATGCTACCAAATCAGCCGCTTTGCCCTGGTGGAACTGACACCACCGGCCGCAGGGCAGCGGAAAACGGAACCCAGGGACTTCCCCTCGCCAATGTCAATGGGTCAAATCCTCCGGTGCTGTAAACTGGCCTAGATCTACTGGGATAAACACCAGCTGGGGATCTGGCCCATTGACGCCAATGGAGCTACGGCCAAGTCATCCCAGCTGAGGAGCTATGAGGAGATAACTGGCTCTGTGGATGAGGGGAAAGGAGTGGATGTGTTATTCCTTGACTTTAGCAAAGCTTTTGATACGGTCTCCCACAGTATTCTTGCCGGCAAGTTAAAGAAGTATGGGCTGGATGAATGGACTATAAGGTGGATAGAAAGCTGGCTAGATCGTCGGGCTCAACGGGTAGTGATCAACGGCTCCATGTCTAGTTGGCAGCCGGTATCAAGTGGAGTGCCCCAAGGGTCGGTCCTGGGGCCGGTTTTGTTCAACATCTTCATTAACGATCTGGATGATGGGATGGACTGCACCCTCAGCAAGTTCGCAGATGACACTAAACTGGGGGGAGTGGTAGATACGCTGGAGGGTAGGGATAGGGTCCAGAGTGACCTAGACAAGTTAGAGGATTGGGCCAAAAGAAATCTGATGAGGTTCAACAAGGACAAGTGCAGAGTCCTGCACTTAGGACGGAAGAATCCCATGCACTGCTACAGGCTGGGGACCGACTGGCTAAGCAGCAGTTCTGCAGAAAAGGACCTAGGGGTTACAGTGGATGAGAAGCTGGATATGAGTCAGCAGTGTGCCCTCGTTACCAAGAAGGCTAACGGCATTTTGGGCTGTATAAGTAGGAGCATTGCCAGCAGATCGAGGGAAGTGATTATTCCCCTCTACTTGGCACTGGTGAGGCCACATCTGGAGTATTGTGTCCAGTTTTGGGCCCAACTAAAGAAGGGATGTGGACAAACTGGAGAGAGTCCAGCGGAGGGCAACGAAAATGATTAGGGGGCTGGGGCACATGAGTTATGAGGAGAGGCTGAGGGAACTGGGCTTGTTTAGTCTGCAGAAGAGAAGAATGAGGGGGGATTTGATAGCTGCTTTCAACTACCTGAAAGGGGGTTCCAAAGAGGATGAATCTAGACTGTTCTCAGTGGTACCAGATGACAGAATGAGGAGTAATGGTCTCAAGTTGCAGTGGGGAAGGTTTGGATTGGATATTAGGAAAAACTTTTTCACTAGGAGGGTGGTGAAGCACTGGAATGGGTTACCTAGGGAGGTGGTGGAATCTCCATCAGAGGTTTTTAAGGCCCGGCTTGACAAAGCCCTGGCTGGGATGATTTAGTTGGGATTAGGTCCTGCTTTGAGCAGGGGGTTGGACTAGATACCTCCTGAGGTCTCTTCCAACCCTGATATTCTCTGATTCTATGTGAGCGAGCTGCCAGCTGGCAAAGGCACCTTCACAGTCTGCAATGGCTGTGTTTGCGTTGCTCCAGCCGTATCCTGTTGCAAGGTTCCCAAGTGCACATGGGCCAGGACGTGAGCTCTGAATTATTTAGTGCTGGGCTCCGGGGCCCGCCCTGGGGCAGGGGGCAGGATGGTAGCAGCAGGGGGCTTGGCAGCGTGTTCCCATGCGCTAGCTACTGCCCGTTACGCCTCACTCCACGGGGGCCATTGCAGCCTGAGCACAGGTTAGGGCAGCCCTGAAGAATGCGCTAATACACCAGGGGCTGAACTGAACTACAGGGACCTCAGTCTAGGGCGAAGGTCCCCAATCTGTGGGGCAGGCACGGAGGAACGTTCGGGGGGGGGGCCGGGCCAGCCTCCAAGGGAGGGCAGGGAGGGAGCGCCACCCAGCCATGCTCTGCTCCCAGCTCCGCCCCACCCCCAGCCCCTGGCCCCTCCCCCGGCCCTGCCCCCAGCCTTGGCCCCAGACTGCAGCCCTCCTCTGGCCCCGCTCCCAGCCCCAGCCCTGCCCCCAGCTGCAGCCACAGCCTCAGCCCCTTCCCCCTGGAGCCGCGGTCCTGCCCTGGGCCTCTCTCCGGGAGGGGGAGGGGTGGACGGGGTAAGGGGGGGCGCAACCCTGAAAAGTTTGGGGACCACTGGTCTGGGGAGATGCAAACCACCCCCTGCTCCAGTGCTGGGCTTAGCACCAGCACAGGGCGGGAGTAGAGTTAGACGGGTGGGCGTGAGGGCGTGAACAGGGCCAGATACTCACGGCAATCAGGGTAGTTCCCCTGAAGCCAGAGGAACCGTGCAATTTACACCAGCTCAGGAGCTGTCTCACAGGAGGCATAGATATAGGTGTGTGTGTATGTGCCTGGGGGGTGTATGCAGTGGTGTGTGTGTGTGCACGTGTGGTGCATGTATATGGTGTGGGTGGGTGTGTACAGTGCATGTATATGGTGGGGGTGGGTGTGCATATGGGGTGTGTGTGTGTGTGTGTGTGTGTGTGTGTGTGTGTGTGTGTGTTGCACGTTTGGTGCATCTATATGGTGTGGGTGGGTGTGTATGGTGCATGTATATGGTGTGTGTGTGTGTGTGTGTACGGTGCACGTATATGGTGTGGGTGGGTGTGTACGGTGCATGTATATGGTGTGTGTGTGTGTGTGTGTGTATATGGTGTGTGTGTGTGTGTGTGTGTGTATGTGTGTGTACGTTGCACGTATATGGGGGGGGTGTACAGTGCACGTATATGGGGTGGGTGTGTTGATATTGCCAGGAAAAGGGCTGGTTTGCGATGTCCATTCTGGCAGCTGCTTCCCCGCCAGTCTAGTTCCCTGTGTGTCCCCATCCCACCCAGTGTGCTGATGGCCCCAGCTTTGATGAAAGCTCCAGCTAAACCCTGAGGCTTAGCCCTGGGCCTGCCTGGCCCATTGTACTGTAATCCCCTTGGAACATGGTTTCGATTCACTCGACTCTTTCATTAATTTTGATCCCAGAGCCACGTCGCATTATTCCCTTCACACACAGCAAGCGGGGGGTCACGGCCCAAGCTGCTGCTAAAGCTGGGAAGTGTATTAGCAGCACTGGCAGAACAGGTGGCTTCTGGGCACAGCCGTCTTGCTGTATTTCATTTCATGATTCTTTAAGCTGTGGGCACATGTGCGCACCACGGGGATCACCCATCTGCAAATGCCTCAGCATGTTCCTTCCCTCTGCTCCAGCCCAGAGACTGCTCCATGGCCCAGGCTGGCGGGAGAAGAGGGGCCTTCTTGGTGCGTGTGGAGAGACCAGTTAGCAAAGGAGGATCTGGGTATCCAAATACCCACATCTGGAGATTATCTAATCTTATCTATCTATCGATCTATCCCCATCCATCCGCTTGCTCTATCTATCTATCTATCTATCTATCTATCTATCTATCTATCTATCTATCTATCTATCTATCTATCCCCATCCACCCTATCTATCTATCTATCTATCTATCTATCTATCTATCTATCTATCTATCTATCTATCTCCATCCGCCCTATCTATCTATCTATCTATCTATCTATCTATCTATCTATCCCCATACACCCCCTCGCTCTCACTCCCTCTGTCTATCAGTACAGTATCAGGTTGTTCGGGGCTGAATCAACGCTCCTGAGGGACTCCCAACACTGCACCTGATGGACCCCATCTCTGGCCCTACACACCACAGCATCTCAAAGTACTTTAGAAATGTTCAACCATTGGTCCATGACTAGATGGAAATGGTGGAATTATCAATAATAATTCAGAAAAGGCAGAGGTATTCAATAAATATTTTTGTTCTGTATTTGGGGGGGAAAAGATGATGCTGTCTCATCATATGGTGATGGTAACACTCTTTCCTTTCCACTAGTATCTTTGGAGGATGTTAAGCTGCTAAAGTTGGACATTTTTAAATCAGCAAGTCAAGATAACTTGCATCCAAGAGTTTGAAAAGAGCTGGCTGAGGAGCTCGCTGGACTGTTAATGTTGATTTTCAATAAGTCTTGGAGCACTAGGGAAGTTCCAGAAGACTGGAAGAAAGCTAATGTGGCAGTTTTTTTAAAAGCGTCAACAGGATGACAGGTAATTATAGGCCTGTCAGCCTGACATCGATCCCAGGCAAGATAATGGAGCAGCTGATACGGGACTCGACTAATAAAGTACTAAAGGAGGGCAATGTAATTAATGCCAATCAAGATGGGTTTATGGAAATAGATCCTGTCAAACTAACCATTTTTTAGGCGATTACAAGTTTAGTTGATAAAGGTTTAGTGTTGACATAATATACTTAGACCTGTGAAGTGTTGGACTTGGTACATTTTGATTAAAAAGTAGCACAATATAAAATTCACACGACACACATTAAACGGATTAAAAACTGGCTAACTGATCGATCTGAAACGGTAACTACCAATGGGGAATCATCATCCAACAGGTGTGTTTCCAATGAGGCCCACAGGGACTGGTTTGTGGCCCTCCGCTATTTAACATTTGTATCAATTATCTGGAAGAAAATATAAAACAATCACGGATAAAGTCTGCAGATGACACAACAATTGGGCGGGGCGGGGGAGTGGTAAATAACGAAGAGGACAGGTCTCTGATTCAGAGAGATCTGGATTGCTTGGTAAACTGGGTGCAAGCAGACGATGTGTGTTTTAATACGGCTACATGTAAATGTATACATGTGGGGGGAAATGTAGGCCATGTTTACTGGATGGGGACTCTATCCTGGGAAGCAGTGACAAGAAAAATATTTGGGGGTCGTGCCGGATAATCAGCGGAACACGAGCTCCCAATGTAATGCTGTGGCCCATAGGTGCTGGACTAGGGGGCTGCCGCACCCCCTGGCTTGAAGTGGTTTCAATCATACACAGGGTTAACAGTTGATTCAGTGGCTCTCAGCACCCCCACTATAAAAACTGTTCCAGCCAAAGGAGCTAATGCGATCCTGGGATGCATAAATGGGAAGCTCGAGTAGGAGCAGAGGGGTGATTTTACCCCTGTATTTGGCACGGGTGCGAGCATTGCTTGTATCCTCGTCCGGTTTGGGTGCCCACAATTCAAGGATATTGATAAATTGGAGAGGGGGCAGAGAAGCCCATGTTATACAGGGGGTCAGACTAATGGTCACAATGGTCCCTTCTGGCCTTGGAATCTGAGACACCTCCCCTCCCCGCATAGGGCAGGGCAGACGAGGGATAGCTCAGTGGTTTGAGCATTGGCCTGCTAAACCCTGGGTTGTGAGTTCAATCCTTGAGGGGGCCAGTTAGGAATCTGGGGCAAAATCAGTACTTGGTCCTGCTAGTGAAGGCAGGGGGCTGGACTCAATGACCATTCAGGGTCCTTTCCAGTTCTATGAGATAGGTATATCTCCATAGACACCTCAATCTGGGACAGTTCCTCAGATTTGTCACCTACAAAAGCCAGCTCAGGTGTGGGAATCTCCCTAACATCCTCTGCAGTAAAGGCTCATGCAAAGGATTCATTTAGCTTCTCCGCCACGGCCTTCCTTGAGTGCTCCTTTAGCATCTCAGTCATCCAGTGGCCACTGATGGGCAGGCTTCCTGCTTCATTTACCTCTTGGACCTGTCCTGTGTGCCACTTAGGACTAAAATCAAGAATTGCCTCTCCCCTTGTGGGTTCCAGAACCAGCTGCTCCAAGAAGCAGTCATTAATGGTGTCCAGAAACGTTATCTCTGCATCCCTGGGGCAGGGGGTTGGGGTGCAGGGTGTGGGCTCCGGGAGGGAATTTGGGTGCAGGAGAGGGCTCTGGGCTGGAGCAGGGGGTTGGGGTGTGGGCTCCGGGAGGGAATTTGGATGCAGGAGAGGGCCCCGGTTGGGGCAGGGGGTTGGGCTGTGGGGGCGTTCGGGTGTGGGCTCCGGGCGGCGGTGACCTCAGGCGGCTCCCAGGAAGCAGCAACATGTCCCTCCAGCTACTAGGCGGAGAGGGGGCCAGGGGGCTCCGTGTGCTGCCCCCACCCACAGGCACCACCCCCATAGCTCCCAGTGGCCGCAGTTCCTGGACAATGGGAGCTGCGGAGCCAGCGCTCGGGGTGGAGGCAGCGCTCGGGGTGGAGGCAGCACACGGGGGGCCCCCGTGACCGCCCCTCCGCCTAAGAGCCAGAGGGACATGCCGGCCGCTTCCCGGAAGCCATGCGGAGCCGGGCAGGGAGCCTGACAGCCCCACGGCAGTGCTGACCGGCGCTGCCAGGGAACTGGGTGTTCCCGTGGAAATCAGGACCCCTGGCGACCCTCCTGCCAACGAGGCAGGTAATCCTCCCTGCTGCATTCAGTGCAAGACGGTTTGTGAGACGGATCCGGCTCTCCCGTGTCCTCTCTATGCTCCCTCGCAAAACTGTGGCACGCAGCGGAGCGGCCCATAAGCTACAGTGAATTAGAGCTGCCTCTGGGGCTGCTGGAACTTACACGCCCCTGGGGCCTGCTAGAATTACGGAGGCACAAAGGAGGCGTAAAGCTGCCTTGGCCTCCCAGCGGCTTGGGCACTGACCCCCTGCTCTGCACCTCCGGAGAGTCACAGGCCAGACCCTCTAGTTCACACTGGATGGTGCTGGGGCACTCGGGGGGGGCGGGGGGGGGGGGCAGCTGCCCCTGCTAGTGGGATGCAGCCAACTGTCTGACCCAAAGGAAGCAGAGCAGGGTGTGGGTCTGCCACGGTAGTGCAGAGCGGCTGTAAAACGTGCACCTGGCAGTTGTTAGCTGCTGGGGGAGAGGAGGGGGGGGGGGCTGAGGCCTTAAAACCCACGCACCCATCTGCTCTGCACAGGCATGAAAGGTCCCACAGGGCATGGGAGTCAGCGTTTCCCTGGGACCAGCTCACCCCCTCCGCTGTGTGTCCCCTTCCTCCCCAGAGGTGGCTGCGTTTCAGTGCTGGGCATCATCCTGCCGGCATGTGGGTTCCTGTCTTGCTCAGGCACAAGACCACTAATGTCGATCCCAGTTCCACCTGCGTGGAGGCCTGGGTGCTTGGTCCCTAGGACGGGAGAGCAGGTGCCCACATATGGCTTCTCCCCAGCCATCTCCCTGGCAGTCCCATCTCCTTGCATCACCCTGGGCCACCTCTCTCTGCAGTTAGAGGGCTGGCCAGGCAGCAAAGTGCTGTGCCCGGGGCTGCCGTGAAAACTCCCCTCTAGAGAGGGGGTGCACTCGCTTGGGCTTGCCTGAGAGTCACAGGCAGAAAACAGGGTTCAGAAAAGAGTCTGGATCTCGGGGAAGTCACAGTAAGAGGGTCCCCATTTCGGCAGGGAGGAGTTACAATATTTGGGTTCCTTCTACCAGGAAGTCACTAATGGGGTCCCCTTTATAAGGGGATGAGATCCCCTCAATCTGGCATGTCTGGGGACCATCTCCATTCCAGGCTCCCCTCTCTCAGGGGAGGCCCACAGATAGGCCCTTCCATGGGCTACAGTCCTTAGGGCACTGGCTCTTTTTCCCCCCCCCCCCCAGACACCAGGGACGGCATCGCCTGTCAGACAGACAAAGCGTCTCTGCTGCCCTGGCCTGGTGCCCCCTTCAGTGCTCTTTCTCTTCTTGTTGGTAGGAGGGACCTGGCATGGGGCTCGGCTGGGAGGATGCTGTGGGGTTCCCATCTCTTCCGTGTGCCCCGTGAGTAGCCTCGGCCACCCCTTCCCGGTGGGTGAACAATGTCCTGGCTGCATCAGGCGGAGTCTCACTGTTGCTGCTTGTTTGCGTCCATGGGGCAGGTGAGGGCTCCATAGCTCAGACGGGGTTGCTCGGGAATGCATAGCCCCTGGGGAGCAGGGAGGGGGGATGAGCTCATGTCCTGTTTGCAGCGGGGGCCATGCCACCTGTCTGTGCCCTCTCCTCCGTCACAGGCGTGGAAACTCTGCAGCTGGCGGGGACAGGAACACTCTGAAGCTGCTGCGTCCGCAGCTGCTTAGATCCGGCCTCTGCACTCTGCCGTTCCAGGCGCTGGGGGTGCATTACGCACCCACACGAGCAGTAGGATGGTTCCTGCTCCCTTCGGTGCCAGGGCTGGCCGGGGCTAGGGCTGAGAGCGCTGGCTTCCTGCTGCCGACTCACCCCAGCAGGGAGGGCTTTGTTGGCTGCTACCAGGGAACGGGCACACAGGAGCGAGCCATGAGACGGGGAGCACTGGTGCCTTCATCATTGGCCACAGGGCATCATTCCCCCAGAGGTGCCAGTGATGGGGAAGGGCTGCTAGGCCAGCGGGAGACCTGCGGAGGGGCTGAGTGCCTGCAGCTCCCTTGGCCCCCAGGCCCGCATACCAGGTGAAGAGCATCTTCTAAAGGAGATTGGATGAGACCTTCCAGCTGAGGGGTTTTCAGCCTGTCCGATACCAGCCCTCCCCTCACGTCTTGCGGGGCCCTGCCCCCTTTGGGGGAAGTTCAGGGTGGGAACCACTAGAGCTGGGCAAACCACTGACTTCTTGGCTCACTGACAGTTTTGAAAAATTAAAAAAACCACAAAAATGGTTCTGGTCAGAGAGGACCCAGGGTTCAGGGCCTCCTAGGGGAGCCGTTCCACACTCCTAATCATTTTTGTCGCCCTTTTCTGAACCTCTTCCATTCCAATATGTCTTTTTTGAGATGGGGCGACCCCATCTGCACGCAGTATTCCAGATGTGAGCGTACCACGTGTGACGGGTTGGACCCCCCGTCTGGGGCGCCACCTGATGTGCTGGGGTCTCACTGAGCCTGCCTGTCATAGAATCATCGAATGTCAGGGTTGGAAGGGACCTCAGGAGGTCATCTAGTCCCACCCCCTGCTCAAAGCAGGACCAACACCAACTAAATCATCCCAGCCAGGGCTTTGTCAAGCCGGGCCTTAAAAACCTCTAAGGGTGGAGATTCCACCACCCTTAGAGGTGGAATCCCACCAGCCTGGGTTCCCCTCACTCTGTGCTGCTGTGACAGGCTCTCAAGCCCCCTTCCAGCGCACACACAGGTAGGGACACACCCAGCTGTAGAATCTCACAGAGTCTGGGATCAGCTCTGTGTGGGAGGACTCAGCACTCAGGTGCACACACCCTTTGGAGTGTAAACCCAAATTTATATTGTCCGGTGTTGTATAGCGATCTAGACAGCGTGAGCTCGTGAAATTTGCCCCCTCCCTCAATGTGGAGGAAGATCTGCACAGCTTTTTGCCACCCCAGTTATGAATTGCACAAACTGGGTTTTAGAATAAACAAGTTTATTAACTACAAAAGGTAAATTTTAAGTGATAATAAGGGATAGCAAACGGAACAACCAGATCACTGAGCAAATAAAACAAAACCCGCAAACTAGGCTTAATACATTTAAGAAATTGGCTACAAAGAGTAATTTCTCACCCTAAGTGTTGTTTTGTGCAGGTTGCAGAGTGTCTTGAAGGTAAACTGCACTGCTTGCAGCTTAAATCTCCAGGTATACCCTTCTCACCTGGGCACAGCCCCTGCCTCCCCAAGTTTAGTTCCTTTGTTTCTTCAGGTGTTTTCAGCAGTCTTCCTTCTTGGGCGGGGAGGTGGTGGAGAAGAGCCCAAATTAACTCACACCCCAGCCTTTAATGGGATTTGCATATGGCTGGAATCCTTTCTTTCCCAGTTTGAACCCCACCCCCTTCCTGTGGAAAAGTACCAGCATTTCAAGATGGTATCTTGTACCACGTGACATGATCACATGACCCTGCAGTGTCAAAGCAGCATCCTAGGAAACTTTTCAGGAAGGAGGGAGATTAGTATCTTCGAAGTCCTATTGTCCTTCCTAATGCCCATCCAGGCTGTTTGCATACTGTCTGGGGGGCATTCCCAGGTGAAAACACAGTTGTAACTATTACATAGTCAATATTTCTAACTTCAGATACAGAAAAGATACATGTATACAAATTGGATAATCACGTTCAGTAAATCAGAACCTTTCCAATGATCTCACATGACCCATCTTGCATAAAATACATATTAGTTATGCCATATTCATATCATGAGCATATTTCTATGAAGAATATGGGGTGTAATGTCACACCATGGATTTATATAGAGGCAATATGATGGTTTCTGTCTTATCTATCCCTTTCTTAATGATTCCCAACATTGTTACCTTTTTTTGACTGCCGCTGCACATTAAGTGGATGTTTTTAAAGAACTGTCCACAATGACTCCAAGATCTTTCTTGAGTGGTAACAGCTAATTTAGACCCCGTCATTTTATATGTCTAGTTGGGATTATGTTTTTCAATGTGCATTACTTTGCACTTATCAACATTGGATTTCACCTGCCATTTTGTTGCCCAGCCACCCAATTTTGTGAGATCTTTTTGTAGCTCTTTGCAGTCTGCCTGGGACTTAAGGTAGTTTTGTATCATCTGCAAATTTTGCCACCTCACTGTTTACCCCCTTTTTCCAGATCATTTATGAATATGTTGAATAGGACTGGTCCCAGAACAGACCCCTGGGGGACACCCCTAGTTACCTCTCTCCATTCTGAAATCTGACCATTTATTCCTATCCTTTGTTTCCTATCTTTTAACCAGTTACTGATCTATGAGAGGACCGTCCCTCTTATCCCATTACAACTTACTTTTCTTAAGAGCCTTTGGTGAGGGACCTTGTCAACGGCTTTCTGAAAATCTAAATACACTATATCCATTGGAACCCCCTTGTCCACATGCTTGTTGACCCCCTCAAAGAATTCTAATAGATTGGTGACGCATGATTTCCCTTTACAAAAACCATGTTGACTTCCCCAACAAATTATGTTCATCCATGTGTCTGACCATTTTGTTCTTTACTATAGTTTCAACCAGCTTGCCCATTACTGAAGTCAAGCTTACTGGCCTGTAATTGCCAGGATCACCTCTGGAGCCGTTTTTAAAAATTGGCATCACATTAGCTATCAGTCGTTTGGTACAGAAGCTGATTTAAATGATAGGTTACAAACCACAATTAGTAGTTCTGCAATTTCCCATTTGAGTTCCTTCAGAACACTTGGGTGATACCATCTGGTCCTGGTGACTTATTACGGTTTAGTTTATCAATTTGTTCCAAAACCTCCTCTAATGACATCTCAATCTGGGACAGTTCCTCAGATTTGTCACCTAAAAAGAATGGCTCAAGTTTGGGAATCGCCCTCATAGCCTCAGCCATGAAGACCGATGCAAAGAATTCATTTAGTTTCTCCGCAACGGCCTTATCGTCCTTGAGTGCTCCTTTAGCATCTCGATCGTCCAGTGGCCCCACTGGTTGTTTAGCAGCTTCTTGCTTCTGATGTACTTAAAAAAAATTTTGCTGTTACTTTTTGAGTCTTTGGCTAGCTGTTCTTCAGATTCCTTTTTGGCCTTCCTAATTATATTTTTATACTTCATTTGCCAGAGTTTATGTTCGCTTCTATTTTCCTCACTAGGATTTAACTTCCACTTTTTAAAGGATGCCTTTTTCCCTATCACTGTTTCTTTTACTTTGTTGTCTAGCCACGGTGGCACTTTTTTGGTTCTCTTACTATGTTGTTTAATTTGGGGTGTACATTTAAGTTGAGCCTCTATTACGGTGTCTTTTAAAAGTCTCCATGCAGCGTGCAGGGATTTCACTTTTGGTGCTTTGCCTTTTCATTTCTGTTTCACTAACTTCCTCATTTTTGTGTAGTCTGGGGTGACCATATTTCTTAAAGTAAAAACAGGACGGCCGGGCCCAAGCTGCCCCCCACCCCACTGGCAAGGCTAGCCAGAGCCGCCCCCCCCCCCCGAGCCACCTGCCACCCGTGGCTAGGGCTGCGGCTGATCCCCGAGCACCCTGCCCCCCCACCTGAGCTCCATGCCCCTGCTGCCCATGGCTGGGTCTGGGCACCTGAGCCCCGTGCTGCTTGTGGCTGGAGCTGGAGGGCTGACCCCCCCACCCCCAAGATCAACGCTGCCCACAGATGTGGCTGGGGCTGCCCCCCTCAACATGCCCCCCCTCCTCCGGGTGGGTGCACCTGACTTTTTGGCAAACTGGGCGTTTGTTTGTTTGTTTTGCTCTTGCCAGCTGATCAGTTGGGAAGAGCCAATGGGACCAATGCCCATTTTTCTCAAAGTCGGGACGGCCGGGACAGAGCTTAAAAACGGGACTGTCCTGGCCAAAACGGGACATATGGTCACCCTCGTGTAGTCCCCCTTTCTGAAATTAAATGCTACAGTGTTGGGCTGCTGGGGTGTTTTCCCCGCCACAGGGATGTTACATTTAATTATATTATGGTCACTATTACCAAGCGGTCCAGCTCTTGGACCAGATCCTGTGCTTCACCTAGGACTAAATCAAGAATTGCCTCTGCTCTGGTGGGTTCCAGGACTAGCCAATCCAAGAAGCAGTTATTTAAGGTGTCAAACTTTATCTCTGCATCCCGTCCTGAGGTGACATGTACCCAGTCAGTATGGGGATAGTTAAAATCCCCCATTATTATTGAGTTTTTTATTTTAATAGCCTCTCTGATCTCCCTGAGCATTTCAGTCACTATCACCATCTGGCCAGGTGGTTGATAATAGATCTCTCCTGCTATATTCTTCTTCTTCAAGCATAGAATTACTATCCACAGAGATTCTATGATAGTTTTGTTCATTTAAGATTTTTACTTCATTTGTTTCTACGCTTTTCACATATAGTGCCCCTCCCCCACCACTACGACCTGTTCTGTCCTTCCGATATATTTAGGTTTCTGTGATGCCTATTACATCAATATCCTCCTTTAATACGAGGCACTCTAGTTCACCCATCTTATTTAGACTTCTAGCATTTATATATAATCACTTAGAAAAATCATCACTTTTTAGCTGTCTGCTATTACATGATGTAATTGAATNAATCAGCTCGCGTGCCGCCTTCGGCACCCGTGCCATAGGTTGCCTACCCCTGACATAGAGAATCTCCATTAATAGATCCTCCCCTAAGGGGTTTCTCTGTCCAAACCACGTGCTCCTCTGCACTTGTCAGCTTTCCCCCAGCCCTTAGTTTAAAAACTGCTCTACGACCTTTTTAATGTCAAGTGCCAGCAATCTGCTTCCATTTTGGTTTAGGTGGAGCCCATCCTTCCTGTATAGGCTCCCCCCTTTCCCAAAAGTTTCCCCAGTTCCTAATCAATCTAAACTCCTCCTCCCTACACCATCGTCTCATCCACTCATTAAAACCCTGCAGTTCTGCCTGTCTAACTGGCCCTGCGCGTGGAATTAGTATGAATAATGACGCTGTAAATAAAATGTATTCAAGGTTTTTATTTTTAAAACGTTTTAAAGCCGCCCCAATTTCATACAACAATGTAATTCAAGCCCTGGTAATTCATAGGAGAAATGTGAAGGTGGGACGGTTCCCTTTTTGTGGGAGCAGCAAAGGGCTGGTGTTTTGGCCGCTTTGGTGTTTCGTCGCCGTTTTTACTGCTGTGTTTTGTTTGGTCTTTGTTTTTATAGTGTACATGTGTGTGGATCTTTTTGCCTTAGGGCTGCCATTGCAGGTGCCCTATTGGCAGGCACCTCCATCTGCTACTTAAACTTGTAAATGTTGTCAATAAAACCTGTGCTGAAAGACAACTCCCGTGTCAATCTCCTGTCTTTTACAATCATTCCCCGGGGGGGGGGGGGGGGCACAAACATGTTTGGGGCCGGGCCCACAAAAGGTTAATCCAGCCCTGGCCAGGCATCAAGGGAGTGAAGCTCTTTGAACATCTGGCCCCTATCTCTCCAACCCTCCATTCCCCAGCTGTAAAATGGGGCTAAGATTTCTGTTCTCCCACCTCTGTCTGTCTTGTCTCTTTGGGCCAGGTTCTCTCTTACTCTGTGCCTGTGCAGTACCACAATAGAGCCCCAGTATGGTTGGCCTGTAGGTGTTACCATTGTATAAATGTGAACTAATCCTAAAAGTAATGGGGCCACAGTCTTGCTTTAGCATTGCCTGAATTTCAATAGTGCCAAGGACCTGCTCCATACACTCCCCCACTG
The DNA here is from genome assembly GCA_003942145.1 of Platysternon megacephalum. Classification (NCBI taxonomy): domain Eukaryota; kingdom Metazoa; phylum Chordata; order Testudines; family Platysternidae; genus Platysternon; species Platysternon megacephalum. The sequence continues at coordinate 890,354 of QXTE01000360.1, read as the reverse complement.
CACCTGGGTACACCAGGATAGCCATGTGCTTTTCTGCAGCAACCAGATATCAACATGCTCCCCAGAGACAGCCAAGTAAAGTGCTTTTCTACCCCAGCCAGGCGTGCTGGCTGTGTCATGCAAACACCCCTCCCGAGTGCATCTGGGTAGAGCAGGTGCATTCCAGGAATGGGTTTCTTCTCTGCACCAGGAAGCGTGAGGTGCATTGAGCAAACACATGCGTCCACCTCCCAGCGCTGTTGTGTCTGTATTTCATGCAGTGGAATGGCCGTTCCATCGGCATGGGCCAAGCCCAGGCAGCAGCAGCAGCTCAGCAAAGGTGATAACCCTGCGTACTAGCTGTGATTACCCAGAGAAGGTGCAGTCCCCAGCAAGCTCGTTCCATTATTAGCTCATGCCAGTTTCTGCAATTAACTGCAGCGCTGTTTGCTAATGTTAAAAGCAATTATCTCAGGGTGATATTTGCACTGACACTGTCATTATCATTTCCAGCCTGCGCGTGCACAAGGCATGTTGATTCTGGGCACTGGACACTGCACCTGGGGTTTGTGTCTCCAGCAGGTGCATGGAGCGGCTCCAGAATGGATCTTCCGCTAACTCTGTCTTTGATGGGCAAGTGGGCTGAGCTGTCAGGTGACGTGATTCTGGAGCACCCGTGGAAAGTTACTCTGGGCCCAGGAGTGATGGCCCATTGAGACTAGGCCACCGAGCTGTTCTCCCCTAGACTATGGTTTGAATCCAGCCCACGCTGATGGGCACTTTTGAAAAGACGTGTTCAAGGTCTGAGTGGTCTGAAGTCCCCTCATGCCTAGGCAGGTCCCTCTAGCTCAGGACAGAGGTAGGGAGACAGCGGGGGGCAGCTAGCCCTGCCTGGCCCCCCTTCCTCTGGGGATAGGGGGCTTCAGGGTGGATAAAAAGTGAGTGTCATGTCTCGAACTCTCCCCGCGCCTCCAGCAGCACAAACATGCCCAGCAGGCCGGAATGGATTCCTGTGGGCAGGCTAGCCTAGGCTGTGGTCCTCACCGACCCAGTCCCTCACAGCTGAGAGAAAGGGGCTTTCCCTGACTCTCGCCTGTCGGTTGCTTCCTTCCACTTTCTGGCGCTATATTTATCCAAATGCCCACAGCCACTAGCCCCTGTGCTCAAAACCAGCCTACGTCGCCCGTGTGGAAAGGAAGGTGTGAAACCGGGGGCAGGCCGGAGACCACCTTACTGACAAAAGGCCACTGGAGTCAGTGGGAGCTGCCCACGCCCGGTATCTTTAGCCCCATCAAACGTTGGCTATTTGGCTACTGAAATGTGGCTCCTGTTATTCTGTGGCAAGGTGGCTGGGCCTATTTGCCAGCACGATGCCCAGCAATATTAACAGGTCTCAGCCCACTGCTCCTCAGGCTGCCTTACCTTGGCTCCTAGTTCCCTGCATTCCTCAGTCCGTCTGGCTGTACCCAGCTGTTGTCTCTTGGCTTCTGCTTGGAGCATGAGCTCTTTGGGGCAGGGCCTGGCTCTCTGTTCATCGGGGGGTGGGCAGCAGTAGCCCACTGATGTCCCACTAGCCCACTGATGGGGCTCCTGAGAGCTACCTCAGTGATAACTTTAGTTGCCGGGTGTCCGGTTTTTGACTCTTGTGGCTCCGGCCAGCACCGCTGACAATGCATCCCCCGCCTGCCCCTCTCAGCCAAGTGGCCGGTGACTGCACGGGCCATGGGAAGTGCAGATCCAGAGAAAGCCGCCTCTGCTCTGTCCTGGGGCCTGCACACGCTGAGAGAAAACTAGAGCCCTTCAGTCTCCTGGGCTGCTGAGCCAGTGGTTGCAGGAGACTGAAATTAATATGATGGCAAATTCCATCCCAGGCCACCTGGGCAGCTGGAGGGACCGTTTGGAGACGTCACGTTTCACAAGCTAGCGCCCGCAGGGATGATGCACTTTTTAAGCACAGAGAGGGGCTGGAGGAGATGGGAAGAGAGAGGCTTTATTTGCTCCTAAATTTCGGGTCTGCTTGGCACAGAGGAGCGGGTCTCTTAGGAAACTAGCTACAACTCTCTGATGCTGTGTTGGCTCCGCCCTGATTTGAGTTAGAGCAGCCTAGGGGCTGCTCTAACTGGTACCCTGGGGTTAAGGTCCTCAAGTTCCACCCTACCGCTGTCTAGCCCTTGGCATGCTCCCTCCCCTGGCAGGGCCCCTGTGCTGGGAAGGTGAAGGCTGTTGCGGCGGGCGTTAGTTCCACTACCAAGGGAATTCTGTGCTGGCCACAGATGGCCAGGATCTGGCCCCTCCGTGTCACTTAAGCAGTGTCTGGGCCTGTGGGTGCAGACCACGGTGGTACCCAGGGACGTCTCTGCCCCCGTGCGGAGTGGGACGGCACTTGGGTGCCCTGTCCGTGCCATGTGGATACCCACGCTATGCCCCCAGCATCACTATGACTCACGTGGCCCTTGCCCCAGCCATCAAGGAATCAGGAGAACAGAGTCCCAGGCGTCAGGAACCCGCCTCCGATTTCACTGCCCCCTGTGGCGGATACGGTAGCTAAATGCAAGGGGCTCTTGGCCTCTCCAGACCCAGAGTGTTCCTGGGACATTGAAGCAAGAGGCGCCTAGGGCAGGCAGCGGCCACTCAGGGCATTAGCCCCCTAGCCTCTGTGCTGCGATTCTGAAGGTAGCAGACAGACGCGGATCCCCGCTAGGGGCCAGACTCGGCGCTACACCCCACAGATTCACACAGGGGTCGCTGAGAGCAGGTGGACACAGAGACGAAGCCTGCTTCATCAGCCTGACCGTTCCCCTTTTGTAGCGGTTAAGCACCAGAAATGTCTAGCTCCCTGCTATAATTAGCACTCACTAGCTGACCAGAACACAGGGCATGTGGTTCCCCTGACTGACTGTCACTGCTGCAGGGGAAGTTTCTCTGGGTTCCCCCTTCCCCCGGCTGGCTGGGACTTTCCTTCCCCAAGAAGTGAAACTCCAGGAGGCGGAGACCTGAGAAAGCATCACACTGGGGGTGTATGGGCAGCAAAGATTGGGGGAGGTGGGGGCGTGATTTACATTTTGCAATCCCACAGTCAGTGGGGGATGGAGCAGTGCTCTGGGGATGGGATGGTAGGAAGATGTGGGGGACACAGGAGGTTGGTGGGTGAAGGGAGAGGTATGTTAATTTGTGGGCTGGGGGGGGAGGAAGAGTCACTGCTGGGACGTGAGGGGTCGGAGCTCTGGGGAGGTCTTGCCTTGGGGGTGGGGAACAGAAGGGGTCAGTCTCTGCAGAGGGGCTGGATCTGGTTGCTCAGCCCCATGCTGGTGCCCATGGACTGTGAGTTGGAGACTGGAGAAATGACGGATCTCCCCGTAGTCTTCCAGGCCCCTGGATTAAACTGAGTGCACCTCATTGGGGCCAAAGCCCCTTGGTGGCAATGGGAGTCAATGGACATTGAAATCAGGCCACATGTCCCGGCGCCTGGGAGCTCAGCTCCTAATCCTCCTCTGCCCTGTGGCTGCTCCTGACCTTCCAGAGGGGATGAGTTAATGCCCATCAGGTTTGCAGTCCCGAAACTCTACTTCAAATGCCAGCAGGGCAGGGGGTCGCCCTTCAGCCTCCTACGGCAGGAAAGCGGCGCACCCCGGGTGCTTGTTGGAAGCGGAGACCTTAAAGAACAAGGCCCCACTTGCTCTGGGGGGATATCAAAGATGCCAGAGCATTTCTCCCTGGAAAGTTGGCGTTTGCCCTGGTATTCTTGGCTCTGGTGCCCGGCTCTGCTGGCTTTAGCAGGGCTGTGAACACAGCGGCTGATCCAGTCAGTGCAGAGCCGACCCAGTGGGCGAATCAGGCTGTAGATTGTGGAATGGACGGTGCAGTGGGAACTGTGAGATTGTGTTTACAGGCTCAGCCAGACTTCTGCACTCACCCAAAGCCAGGGGGATCACTTAGAATCAGAGAATATCAGGGTTGGAAGGGACCTCAGGAGGTATCTAGTCCAACCCCCTGCTCAAAGCAGGACCTAATCCCAACTAAATCATCCCAGCCAGGGCTTTGTCAAGCCGGGCCTTAAAAACCTGTAAGGAAGGAGATTCCACCACCTCCCTAGGTAACCCATTCCAGTGCTTCACCACCCTCCTAGTGAAACACTTTTTCCTAATATCCAACCTAGACCTCCCTCACTGCAACTTGAGACCATTGCTCCTTGTTCTGTCATCTGCTACCACTGAGAACAGTCTAGCTCCATCCTCTTTGGAACCCCCCTTCAGGTAGTTGAAAGCAGCTATCAAATCCCCCCCCCCCCCCGCCCCCGTTCTTCTCTTCTGCAGACTAAACAATCCCAGTTCCCTCAGCCTCTCCTCATAACTCATGTGCTCCAGCCCCCTAATCATTTTTGTTGCCCTCCGCTGGACTCTTTCCAATTTTTCAACATCCTTCTTGTACTGTGGGGCCCAAAACTGGACACACTACTCCAGGTGAGGCCTCACCAATGCCGAATAGAGGGGAACGATCACGTCCCTCGATCTGCTGGCAACGCCCCTACTTATACAGCCCCAAATGCCATTAGCCTTCTTGGCAACAAGGGCACACTGTTGACTCATATCCAGCCACTTGTTGCATCCATCTCAGCTGTCGAGAGACTGCCCACCTCTGCTGGGGGGGTGTCTCCATATCACTGCAATTCCTTACCGCCCCCGCTTTCTCCCCAGTCATCCCTGCTAGAGTCACTTCTCCTCTCAACCCTTTACTGGGGAGGAGGTGGGTGGTGCATCACCTGCAGTAGACACCAGAGGCGGGATCTACAGTGGCTCATGGCTCCTCAGGGGCTCCCCCTAGGTAGCCATCACCTTACGAGCCGGCCTGGAGGCCACCAGTGCTTCCTCCCTCCCTCCCTCCACTTCCCATGCGGCTGCTCCTTGGAAGCCACCCAGGGAGCCGTGTCCCTGAGCTCGTTGTTGGCTGCAGCTACCCCTGCTGGTGGACGGCAAGGCTGACCCAGTCCTGCTGGTTCCCTTCATCCCAAATGGCCTGGTGCCTCCCCACTCTCCGTGGGGCTTGCAGGGTGGAGAAATGGGGAAGGTGCTTCAGAGAAGGGTGCAGGCAACAAGGTAGAAGTCCCAGTCTTGACCTGGCCTGATCACTGTTATTCTTTGTGTTCTGCTAGCCCCTGGAGATCAGGACCCCACTGGGCTGGGCCCTGCACCCACGCCTAGGAGGAGGCAGCCCCTGCCACCAGGGGCTGCACAGACCAAGGAAGGATCCCTACTCCCACTGCACAGGTGGGGAACGAAGGGGTTAAGGGATGTGCCCAGGGTCACTGAAGAAGTCTGTGGCTGAGCAAGGAATTCACTCCGAGTCTCAGCCCAGTGCCTGAACAAGGGGATCCACCCGCCCTTTAAGGTGGCAGGGTCGACTGTTAGCTGGAGCTAGATTAAAGGCCGAACCAAAGCCCTGCCCAAGCTGCCCAAGCTCAGACCCCAGAGCTGAAGGCCCGTTTGCACCGCCCCCCACCAGGAAGTGGCAGCGAAGGCTCCGCTTTTCAACGCAGAACTGCCGTGTGGCTGTGACCCACACTCCTGCTTCCTTCCTGCCCGCCGCTCGCGGCTCGTCCACCTCAGCCCTGGCTATGAGCCCCAGGCTTAGTAAGAAGCCCAGGCCGCAACAGAAGTTCACCTTGCTGCTGTCTCTGCTTCCTGGGCACGGTGGGGCGTGACAATGCCGATTTTCTTCGCAGGGACTCCTGCCCCCAGCCCCGTGACTTGCTGCCGGAAAAGGCCGGCCTGGGGGAGAGGAGAGGATGAGTCAAAGCCATGGCAGACCTGGTAAAGCCCCGGTGTAAAATGGGACCAGATCACAGGACCCTCCCCCCCCAGTGTCACTCTGCCCCCACAATTTCACATTCCGAGACCGGGGGCCCTATGTGGGAGGAAACCACAGAAGGTCCCCACGCCACTGACTATAGAAACCACAGGAAACCAGGTGGGGGGCGGGCAGGGGCTCCAGGGGAAATACCTTGTCTGGGTTGGGAAGGGGCTGAGACAGACAAGAGCATTCATGGGGGCTGCTGAGAACCCGGGGAGCGTTTGGGGAGACTTTGGAGAGCCAGGGAAGTGCTGGTTTGAAGAGGCTGTGGGAAGAGGCGGCTGCTTAGATACAAGAAATGACCGTCTGGAGGGGGAACTGGTTAGCGTCGGGAAGGGAGGGAGATTTTCCTTGGCTCCCCCAGTCACAGACAGGGAGATTACTGAGCTGTCTTTACACAGGGCCAGGAGCTTCATGGCCAGCCTTGTAAGCAAAACACACAACGCAACTCACATTGAGATACAGGCGCGTGCAGAGAAAGACACACAGAATGAGATACACACAGACTGTCACACTCCCACACAGGAATGCACACGCGAGATCCATACACACACAAATATACACACCCTGAGAAATACACAGACACAAATACAGGTCTGTCTCATCTTACGCTGGGGTTACGTTCCGCAGTCAGCACCTAAAGTGAAAACCGCGTATAGTCAAAATCCCATTGAGTGTAATGGCGGGCGGAATCGCCCACACTACAGGAACAGTATTTAAATTGTTATTTTTCTCTTTTTGTTTTTGTTTTTGCCGACCGCGTAAAGCTGAAATCGCACATGTTAAATGCGCCTAAGATGCGACAGACCTGTATACACACCCTGATAGGTACACACACACACAAATATACACACTCTGAGAGAGAGAGAGAGAGAGAGAGAGAGAGAGAGAGAGAGAGAATCTCACTCACACACACACACACACTGATAGGAACACATATACACACCCTGATAGGTACACACACGTACCCTGAGAGATACACACACAAATATACACACTCTGTGAGAGAGAGAGAGAATCTCACTCACACGCACACACACTCTGATAGGAACACATATACACACCCTGATAGGAACACACACACAGATAGATACACATGCACACTCACACAAATATACAGAGAGAGAGAGAATGAATTCCACTCTCTCTCTCACACACACACACACTGATAGGAACACACAGACACAAATATACACACCCTGATAGGTACACACACGTACCCTGAGAGATACACACACACACACAAATATACACACTCTGTGAGAGAGAGAGAGAATCTCACTCACACGCACACACACACTGATAGGAACACATATACACACCCTGATAGGAACACACACACAGATAGATACACATGCACACTCACACAAATATACAGAGAGAGAGAGAATGAATTCCACTCTCTCTCTCACACACACACACACTGATAGGAACACACAGACACAAATATACACACCCTGATAGGTACACACATGTACCCTGAGAGATACACACACACACACAAATATACACACTCTGTGAGAGAGAGAGAGAATCTCACTCACACGCACACACACACTGATAGGAACACATATACACACCCTGATAGGAACACACACACAGATAGATACACATGCACACTCACACAAATATACAGAGAGAGAGANCATGGCCAGCCTTGTAAGCAAAACACACAACGCAACTCACATTGAGATACAGGCGCGTGCAGAGAAAGACACACAGAATGAGATACACACAGACTGTCACACTCCCACACAGGAATGCACACGCGAGATCCATACACACGCAAATATACACACCCTGAGAAATACACAGACACAAATACAGGTCTGTCTCATCTTACGCTGGGGTTACGTTCCGCAGTCAGCACCTAAAGTGAAAACCGCGTATAGTCAAAATCCCATTGAGTGTAATGGCGGGCGGAATCGCCCACACTACAGGAACAGTATTTAAATTGTTATTTTTCTCTTTTTGTTTTTGTTTTTGCCGACCGCGTAAAGCTGAAATCGCACATGTTAAATGCGCCTAAGATGCGACAGACCTGTATACACACCCTGATAGGTACACACACACACAAATATACACACTCTGAGAGAGAGAGAGAGAGAGAGAGAGAGAGAGAGAGAGAGAGAGAGAGAGAGAGAATCTCACTCACACACACACACACACTGATAGGAACACATATACACACCCTGATAGGTACACACACGTACCCTGAGAGATACACACACAAATATACACACTCTGTGAGAGAGAGAGAGAATCTCACTCACACGCACACACACTCTGATAGGAACACATGTACACACCCTGATAGGAACACACACACAGATAGATACACATGCACACTCACACAAATATACAGAGAGAGAGAGAATGAATTCCACTCTCTCTCACACACACACACACTGATAGGAACACACAGACACAAATATACACACCCTGATAGGTACACACACGTACCCTGAGAGATACACACACACACACAAATATACACACTCTGTGAGAGAGAGAGAGAATCTCACTCACACACACACACTCTGATAGGAATACAAATACAGGTCTGTCTCATCTTACGCTGGGGTTACGTTCCGCAGTCAGCGCCTAAAGCGAAAACCNTCCACTCTCTCTCTCTCACACACACACACTGATAGGAATACAAATACAGGTCTGTCTCATCTTACGCTGGGGTTACGTTCCGCGGTCAGTGCCTAAAGCGAAAACCGCGTATAGTCAAAATCCCATTGAGTGTAATGGCGGGCGGAATCGCCCGCACTACAGGAACAGGACATAAATTGCTATTTTTCTCTTTTTTTGTTTTTGTTTTTTGCCGACCACGTAAAGCCGAAATTGCGCATGTTAAATGTGCCTAAGATGCAACAGACCTGTACACACCCTGATAGGAACACACACACACACAGATAGATACACATGCACACTCACACAAATATACAGAGAGAGAGAATGAATCCCACACACACACACACACACACACACGGATAGGAACACACAGACACAAATATACACACCCTGATAGGTACACACACATACCCTGAGAGATACACACACACACACATATACACAGTGTGTGTGTGTGTGTGTGTGTGTGTGTGTGTGTGTGTGTGTGAGAGAGAGAGAGAGAGAGAGAGAGAATCTTACTCACACACACACACACACTCTGATAGGAACACATATACACACTGTGATAGGAACACACACACGCAGATAGATACACATGCACACTCACACAAATACACACCCCCTGAGAGATATACACACTCTCTCTCTCACACAAATACACACCCCCTGAGAGATATACACACTCTCTCTCTCTCACACAAATACACACACCCTGAGAGAGAGAGAATCACACACACACACACACGCAGTGGGACGGCCTTAGCTCCTCTGATCTCAGTGCACGTGAGTGGAAGCTGCCCAAAAAAGGAGTTCCTCGGTGACACACACTCCCTTATATGGCTGCCCGGAGCTGGCCTCTGTTCTGGGTATTTAAACGCCGGCGCCTGGGCAGGCTGCAGAGACCCCGAAGCGTCCATCGCCCCGCGCATCCAGCCCCCTGCGCTGCGCTCACTGCCCGGCCGAGCCCCGTGCGCCCTGCTCCGGACCCTGCGC
>QXTE01000360.1:866214-880408 GCA_003942145.1 Platysternon megacephalum | reverse complement strand
CTGCGCTCCCTGCCCGGCCGAGCCCCGTGCGCCCTGCTCCGGACCCTGCGCTGCGCTCCTTGCCCGGCCGAGCCCCGTTTGCCCTGCGCTGCCCCCCGGGAGTGGAGCGGGCGCATCCCCCAGCCATGGTGATGGAGGAGGTGCTGCAGCTGGAGAGCGCGGAGCTCGCCAGGCTGCTCCGGGAGCCCGAGGAAGCCGGGCGCACGCTGGTGCTGGACTGCCGGCCCTTCCTCTCCTTCTGCCAGGCTCACCTGCGGGACTCGCGCCCCGTGCGCTGGAACGGGCTCCTGCGCCGCAGATCCCGCGGCAGAGCCGGCGTCAGCCTGGACTGGCTGCTCCCGGACAGGGCGCTGCTGGGGCGGCTCCGCAGGGGCGAGCTGTCCCGCCTGGTGGTGCTGGACGAGGCCAGCGGCTCGGTGCTGGCTCTGCGGGCCGACAGCCTGGCCAGGCTGCTGCTCAACTCCCTGCTGCTGGAGGCGAGAGCCAGACCCACGCTCATCTACCTGCTCCGAGGTAAAGGCACCCTCCCCTAGGGGCTCGCCTGTGGGCACCCAGCACCCCCCCAGGAGAGTATCCCCCCCCCAGGAGAGCACCCCCCACGGGGAGCATCCCCACCACCACCAGGAGAGCACCCCCCCCGGGACCCACCCCCCAGGAGAGCATCCCCCCCGGGACCCACCCCCCAGGAGAGCACCCCCCCCGGGACCCCCCCCCCCCAGGAGAGCATCCCCCCCGGGACCCCCCCCCCAGGAGAGCATCCCCCCCGGGACCCCCCCCCCAGGAGAGCATCCCCCCCGGTACCCCCCCCCCCCAGGAGAGCATCCCCCCCCGGACCCACCCCCAGGAGAGCACCCCCCCAGGAGAGCATCCCCCCCCACCGGGAGAACACCACGCACCCTCCAACCTCCCCCAAAAGAGCATCACCCCTCCCCGGGAGAACACCACGCACCCCTCACCCACCAGGAGAGCATCCCCCCCGGGACCCCCCCCCAGGAGAGCACCCTCACCAACCCACCCACCCTGAGAACACTGAATGCACCCCCCCACACATACCAGGAGAGCACCCCCACTAACCCTGGGAGAACACCCCGCACCAGGAGAGCACACACACTCTCAGGATCACACACAAACTCACATCAAGAGTATCACAAACTCACTCCTATACAGTATCAGTACCACCACTTCACACACACACGAAATGTCACACAAACACAATCTCACACACGTTCACAGCATGACACACTCTAACAAGCCCCCTGCAAACTTGCAGGCACTCACAAACTCTCTCACACACAGCACCAACTACCACTCATACACACACGACAACCGGAAATCTTCTCTGCCTCTCTCTCACACAATGGCAAACTCAGTCCTCTCTCTCTCACACACACATTCAAATACACAAATTCAGAATCACACCTGCAGCTCGTCACACTCACTGAGCAGCTCACACTACTCCTTAGTGCTAGAAAAGTACACACGGAAGGGGTAAAGGAGACATGATTAGTACATGGCTCCTGCCCCCAGCTTGGGAGGCCCTGGAGAGAGGCCCCTAGGGTGACCAGATGTCCCGATTTTATAGGGACAGTCCTGATTTTTGGGTCTTTTCCTTATATAGGCTCCTATAACCCCCCACCCCCTGTCCCGATTTTTCACACTTGCTGTCTGATCACCCTAGAGGCCCCCCCTCTCCTGGCAGGTTGAGATTACAAGCTGCCGTCGCAAACCCCATTTTAAAATGCATTTTCAGCACACAAATGCCGACCCACTCCCTGGGCTCATCTTCACAAGACCTTTCTGCCTGTTATTCCCAACGGCTTCCGTGCCCGTTTAACTAACCCTGGCACTCCTGTCCCTGCGCATGTGCTGAGCGGCGATGCTCTACCTGCTGCTGACATTAACGGGGTGTGTTCTTTGCAGGGGGGTTTGATGGTTTCCAAGCCCGCTTTCCAGAACTGTGCTCTGAGCCGCCACCTCCTCCTGCCTCCTTGCCAGCCCTGATAGACCCCAAAGACGACAGTAACGCCAGGACCATCACTCCTTTCTACGATCAGGTACGTTTTCCTGACTTCATCAGCGATGCGACAAACTTGGGCTGGAAGGCTGATCTACAACAATGACCCCTTCCCCATTCCAAATGTAGACACCCCAGAGCCTATGAACGCATATTACAGGGCCCGATTCGGATAGTCTTACTCATCCCGAATGGTCTCTTCAATGCTGAGGAGCCCGCTGACGTCAGTATTCATGGGCGAAGGGGTTACGCGGCTGGAGTAAGGGGATCAGAATTGGGTGCCACAATGATTAGTCGTTCATTTTGTTTGAGGGCCAGGCCTTGATCCCATTTCAGAAAATGGGAGTTTTGCCAAAGCCTCCAACAGCATCAGGATCCGTCCTTGAGCGTGTATCTGGCCCAACATCTGTCAGCAGGATCGGTGGGGCTCGCAGATTAAATTAATCATTAACTGATCTGGGTTTTCGGCCAAGGTCAAGTGCAGGGTCTATTGTCAGTTCACTCCCAGAAAAGTCATCGGTCCAGGCACTAATCTAATCTGTCCATCTGTCTAATCTCCTGATAGCGAGTAGCACTCCGATCCAGCAGAGATGGGGGGGTATCGGAGTACATAGGCAGACGCAGCTCCAGGTGATTGCAGGGCGAACTGGGTGCATGTCTCCAGGGGAGGGTAAAGCTGTGAAATCAACCCAGAGGAAGAAGGTCTCACGTTGTCTTTATTCTTCTTGGTTCTAGGGTGGCCCTGTGGAGATCTTGCCATTCCTCTACTTGGGCAGCTGCTACCACTCCTCCAACAAGCAGGTGCTGGAGTCCTTGGGCATTACAGCTGTGCTCAACGTCTCCGCCAGCTGCCCCAACCATTTTGAAGGGCAGTTTCGTTACAAGAGCATCCCCGTGGAGGACAACCACATGGCCGAGATCAGCATCTGGTTCCAGGAGGCCATTGGCTTTATTGGTAAGTCACGAGTACAGTCATTCCCCCTTGCAGCCCTACTGACGCCCTCGTGCAGAGGCTTTCACAGAGGGCTCATCCGAGGCTCATTGAAGTCAACCCCATTGACTTCAGTGGGGTTTGGATTAGGCCCATAGTCTCTGGGCACGGCGCATATTAAACTCCAGAGGGAGAACTTGTGTGTGCCAGGATCCGGTCTAGCCATGTGGCTCGGTTCCCTGTCAGAGTCTCATTCCTGGCCCCATGTCCTCCCCTTGGGGGCAATGCCCCAGGAAAAGCAATGGCTCTTAGCCAATGCCTTAAAGCCAAACAGGTCAGGGCCTGATTCTCCTCTCACAGCCACCGGAGCAAATCAGGAGTAATTGCCGTGACATCCGTGGTGTAAGCGAGAGCAGAATCAGGCCCACGAGCTCTGCGGGATCAGGGCACAGCAAGGAGGAGAGGAGGGAGTTTTGGGGCTGAGAGCCCTGCACTGGGCCCATCCTGCCCTGGACTTCAGCCACTTACATCTAGGGACTCTTGGCCGAAGCATCTGCAATGAGCCACCCTGTGGGGCAGGCTGCCCGGAGCGCTCGGCCCCTGGCTCTGAGGAAGGGGGATCTCCAGAGATACTAGTGGGAGAGTCTGGGTTTCAAGGGCACAGATCCGGGGGGGTTATTGGAGGGTTCGGAGGGCAAGGGCGGGTGCAGTGCCTCAGGACAGGATGTTCTCAGCCCAGGGGTCCTGCTGGAGCGCTCCGTGACCCTCTCTGCTTGCTCCCGTAGATTCCGTGAAGACCAGCGGCGGGCGAGTGCTCGTCCACTGCCAGGCTGGCATCTCCCGCTCGGCCACCATCTGCCTGGCCTACCTGATCCAGACCCAGCGGGTGCGCCTGGAGGAAGCCTTCGACTTCGTCAAGCAGCGCCGCGGGGTCATCTCGCCCAATTTTGGCTTCATGGGACAGCTTCTGCAGTTCGAGACAGAGGTGCTGTGCCATTAGCTGCAGCCTAGCGGGCACCTCCGGCGCCGCCAAGGACATAGACTCACAGTGTGTTTCCGTTTACAGCCCCAAGGGGGTGCTCTACCCAAACAGTATCACTCATGTATATTGCACTGAGATGTCAGAGGACACCCCTCTGCACCCTGTACAGACACCTCGACCTCCCCGGGTGCAAGCCCCCGCCCCGTATGAATGCGTTGGACCCATGAATGCGAAAAAAAAGAAGTGAAGATGGGCAAGATGCAAAAAAAGGAGTGAAACTCTGCTTTTCCAGGTGGCCTTGTTCCTCACACTGGGACCATTTGAAGGTTCTGTCCACTTTGCCAACCCCCCAGCCTCTCCCCAATCCCGGTCTTAAAAGAACACAGGATTGGTTTGTCCCTATTGCTTGACGGTGTGAAATCACGGCAGGTAGCTTCAGAACGAGGCCATTTACACTGTAAATTAGGGCAGAGTGCTTTGTTGTTTTTCAATGGGGCCCAATCCTGTTCCCATCGAGCAGGATCAGGGCTCATGTCCGATAATTCAGTACATTGCCTGATCTTTTTTGATCCACAACTTTCTGCTCCAGGGGACAGATGGAAAGACGACAGTCCAAATTTTCTGCTGGGAAAAACTCCACTGAAGAACCCACAGAGAATTTGGTTCCTTTGCTACCATACCAGCAAAAATGACTTGCACCGTTTCTCCTTTGATTTCTCTCTTTCCACCCAAACATCCATCTAGAACCCCGTCTGAACCGTGCCCACAGAGTTTAATGGCTGATGCAGTGGGACTGGATTGATGTAAGAAAGCAGAGTTTGGTCTGTAGTGATAAAAAAAAGAGTTTAAACGTTTTCTTGGCCAGAGATCTTTCCTTGATCAAGTCAGCCTCATTGACACNATACCAGCAAAAATGACTTGCACCGTTTCTCCTTTGATTTCTCTCTTTCCACCCAAACATCCATCTAGAACCCCGTCTGAACCGTGCCCACAGAGTTTAATGGCTGATGCAGTGGGACTGGATTGATGTAAGAAAGCAGAGTTTGGTCTGTAGTGATAAAAAAAAGAGTTTAAACGTTTTCTTGGCCAGAGATCTTTCCTTGATCAAGTCAGCCTCATTGACACGGAAAATCTACTCTGGCCCAGAGTGACAAATATACTGAATCATTATGACCAGATCATATGAACGGTGGATTGTGATTGTCCACCAGGCCCCAGCCTCACTCCTGAGAGCCTTTCTTCTTTGCACCTGAAAACCCGCTGTAATTCACTCCCTGCTCATTTTTAAAATATGCTGTGGAAATGGGTTGAGGATACTTGATCTCCTCTTTTGAATGCACTGAGGGACTGGATAACTTGCCAAGCCAAAGAACCCTCCTGGAGGGCTGACTTCCTCAGCAGAGCTCTCTCTGACAGTGCAGAGCAATACCGTTTCATGCACTTGCAAACCTCTCGCTCGACTGCAATTAATTTATAGAGCTGTTGGAAATGTTGCACTTTATATTTATATCATAACCCACCGAGTTGGTTTTAACGATGTTTCAATTAAATGCTGGTTTTTATATTGTTCTCCGAGTCTCTGAGCATCATTCTGCCGAGGCTCTGGAGGGTCTCACTGAACAAGGGGACGTGACCCCGATGCTGCGTGAGAACAAGCACCTACCACTGTCGCCGATGCCCGCACCTGCCAAGGAGCAAGGCCAGATGTGCATTCCCTGTGTTCCAGCACTTGGGACAGTGGGTGTCAGTCCCCCTTTCTCTCCTGCTGGTCTAGGACCAGGCAAGAGTCTCTGTGTAACCTAGAGCAGCCTCAGGGCTCTCACTGGGTACCTGCGTCTCTGCAGGGGGCATTCTGGGTAGGGCTGGGTGTCACTGGGTACCCAGGGTCGCTGTGCAGTACGGGCAGTCTGGGCACGGCTGGGTCTCTGCGCTGGGTGTCACTAGTTACCCAGCATCTCTATCCATGCAGGGGCCATCTGGGTAGAACTGGTTTTTCTTTGAGTAGTGATGTGTGCTCCACGTGCACCCCTGTGCCTTTGATCAGAGATTTTTGGTAGCCGTGCCGGTTTGGCCCACACCTACGCCCCACCCAGGGCTTAATTTGTGCCCGGGCTTGCCAGGGCTGACCCCCGGCACCTCTAGGCTTGGCCGTTCATAGCCCCGGCCCTGCTGGGTTTGCCATATCAGTTATGAATGTAAAAACAATCGCTTCAGCCCTGGCACCTCTTTCATTACAAATTAGGCACTGGCCCCCACTCATCCTCATTCCCCGACCCAAGGACATAGACTCATAGACTTTAAGGTCAGAAGGGACCATTATGATCATCTAGTCTGACCTCCCGCATGATGCAGGCCACAAAAGCCGACCCACCCACTCCTGGAATAATTCTCTCCCTTGACTCAGCTGTTGAAGTCCCCAAATCATGATTTAAAGACTTCAAGTTGCAGAGAATCCTCCAGTAAGCGACCCCTGCCCCATGCTGCGGAGGAAGGCGAAAAACCTCCAGGGCCTCTGCCAATCTACCCTGGAGGAAAATTCCTTCCCGACCCCAAATATGGCGATCAGCTGAACCCCGAGCATGCGGGCAAGACTCTCCAGCCGGACACTCAGGAAAAAGACTTTTAATATCCCATCCCATATATAGGGCCGTGTGGCTGAACGGCCCTCATTCCCGTCTCCCCTTTGGCCTGAGACGGGGTCTGTAGCGTGCCCTGTTCTGCTGAATACTTCAGTGTTGTTAGCTAGCTCGTGAATTAGATATATGGTAAATACTTGGTAGTTGTAAATAGTGCCTTTGTTTTTCCCCATTTGCAGGGTCTCTTTGGACTCTTTATATCTGGGATATGCTGTGAATCCTATGCTTAGATTTCACTAACCAATTATCAAGTGTAAACTCTTCCATGTAACATGGAGTCACAGACAGTCCCCTGGGGTACTCCCCTTTGTCTTGCCACCGGGTGAGCCTACCTTTGTGAGAGATGGTCCCTTACCCCAAGAATCACAGCAATATTCAGGTTCCTCCCAGTCCGAAAGGACCAGTCACTGACCCCCGGTCAATTGCACCTTGGATCGCACATCAAAGACAATGCTTGTAGCCAGTCCCATAATAAGCTAGGAAAAGGAAACGAGAGTTATTGACAAGGCTAAAGCGGGTGAACATAGATACACGAATGAGTTACGATCTTAAGTTTCCAAAGACAGTAAAAGCTTCTAGAATAAGCAAGCTCTGTATGTCCTTTAGGGCTAGCCCAGGCTAAGCAGCTGGGTATTCCTTGCTTATGCCTAGGACACCGGGACCCCCAGAATGCAAGCGGTATAGAGATACAGTTCGTCCTTCTTAAGGGTTTTTATCCCCTTCCTCACTTGTGCTCGCAGCTGCAAATACAGCTGATGGGAGGAATTCACGGGCATGACACATCTTCACTGGGGGAAGGGCAGACAACAAATAGCTTTTGTCCTCTTTAGTGTTCCACAATAGTCCATCTGGTGTTGATGGACCATCCCTGTTGGGCAAGACGTTAACACCTTCTGTTGGAGACCAGCACTTTACACTAGTTCTTGTCTTTCTCCTGGCTGGTGATTTCCACAGTCACAGAGGCTCACAATACAATTGCTCAAAGATTACTTTAGAATATGGGATGCAGATGTTATAAGTGCGATGAATGCAGGCGGCAACTCACAAGCAGTCAATAAAGTCCAAACACTAAACACATTCTTATAATCCTAATACCCATTTTAACAATGCTAACACACACAGCTGAGCGGGACTGATTCCAGTTAGGGATTTGTCAGTGTTCAGTTGAGACATGGTGACATTGGCATGAGCTGGCACCTGGTCTGCCAGCGTCACACCCCATCCACCTCCAGATCAGGTCACCGAGAGCTTCAAGGGATAAGAATTCTAATACCTCAGTGTGCGGGGCAAGTGTGCCCTGTCCCCTCTTGGGGTGGGGTAATTACTTCCCTGCGGTTGTGTCCTTACGACCACCCCTTGTCTTGGGGTTGTGTGGACTACTGGTAAAAGTCAATATGGCCATTCTCTCTCTGAAGGTTGTGTGGCCCAATGGTATTACCTTGTACCTCATAGTTCGAACAAAACATCTTCATCCATTATCCTGTCACTCCATCCTTATCTTTAGGAGGGGTCCGTGTGTTCTTGTACCATCCGCTCCAGAATGTCTTTATGTATTTACTTAAGAGGTCTGTGTGTTCTTGTACCATAGAATCATAGAATCTCAGGGTTGGAAGGGACCTCAGGAGGTATCTAGTCCAACCCCCTGCTCAAAGCAGGACCTAATCCCAACTAAATCATCCCAGCCGGGGCTTTGTCAAGCCTGACCATAAAAACCTCTAAGGAAGGAGATTCCACCACCTCCCTAGGTAACCCATTCCAGTGCTTCACCACCCTCCTAGTGAAATAGTTTTTCCTAATATCCAACCTAGACCTCCCCCATTGCAACTTGAGACCATTGCTCCTTGTTCTGTCATCTGCCACCACTGAGAACAGTCATGTTTATTGCTGACGACGCACGGTGCTAATGCCCCGGCGGAAAGGTTACAGGTACACCGACACGTAGGCCCGTGACAATGGACCAGCTCAGTCAGTGGCAGGACTTTGCACTGCCTCCTAGACCAGACAAAGGGTTAACGCAAGATATCCCAACATTAATAGACTGAGACAAACAATCTGGGATAAACAATGTACGTATCACCTTACGTGTTTCATGGCACGCTTGTTACCTCCCCTTGTACTTTTACTCCTGATATTTCAGACAAAATATCCCTATTCACCACTTGTCTTTATACTTTTACTCCTGATATTTCAGACAAAATATCCCTATTCATCACTTTCGTCAAACCATTTGATCAGGTGCTCGGTTGGGGTGTTCTTGTGCTGGCCTGCCGGAATGTGTTTACGTATCCAGGGTTGTTAGCATGTTGTTTGTTAGCCTGGGGTAGAATTTTGGGTTTGACTTTTTGATACTCTTATCATAGAATCATAGAATATCAGGGTTGGAAGGGACCTCAGGAGGTATCTAGTCCAACCCCCTGCTCAAAGCAGGACCTAATCCCAACTAAATCATCCCAGCCAGGGCTTTGTCAAGCCTGACCTTAAAAACCTCTAAGGAAGGAGATTCCACCACCTCCCTAGGTAACCCATATCCTTATATCTTATACTAACGTGTGAAGAACAATGAACCAAGACACTGTGTGTTGCATGTCCCACAACCAGACGGGGCTTTTAGTACAATGAGAAAAGATAAGGGATTGATGGCAGGTAGATGCATTGGTGGTAGAGTGGGGAGCTTAGCTGCTTTCTGAGCAGTTGGCCGAGGTTTGAGTCCTCGCCAATGGATTTGGGACAATCTCCGCTCATTGATATTTTTTGCTTTCCACAACCAAATCTCTGTACAACTTTTCATGAGCGATGCACCCGAGTACTCGGATTCTAATATCTAAACTGTATTGTTAAATCTATTCACCTACATTTGGGTTATTGCTGATTATGCACTAGATGTATCTTATGACTTTAAAAACACACTTTGTATTTGTGGATAAGCTAAGCACTATACCCAGACGTACAGACGCTCTGTTCCCAACCTTTGTATTAGATCATTTTTTTTAACATTAGCTTTAATAACATTTTTAAATATGAGTATACGCTGGAAGGCTGCCTGGCTCTTCTCTCAAGGCAAGGTCAAGCAACCAGTTGGGAGGTATGGGGGGAAGGTATAAAACACTAAAAGATCAAAGAAATGCCTGTCCCTGACTGTAGCACCACCTCACTCCTTCCCCCTCCCATGGGGCACAAAAGGGGTGGGATGAAGACCCTAGACCCACGACCCCCCAAAATGCACCATGACCATAAATGGTAAGGGGTCGGACTGTGGGCATGCATTGCCGGTATATTTGGGCCTGCTAAGAAGAAGGAAGTGAGAATGGGGAACAGGGACATAGGAAAGGCTCTGCGGTGTCAGAGCTGGGAAGAGGGCCATGGTGGAAATGCTCTGCGGCGTCAGAGCTGGGAAGGGAACACTGGGAACCAGGGCTCTGCGATGTCAGAGTTATGGGATACATATGCCTGCTGGAAACTAACCCCAATAAACATCGCATTGCCTGCACTTTGGACTTCCGGTTTTCTGCGTTCTGTCTGCGTGACAAGAACCAGGGGAGGGGGTGAAGGGAAAGCCCTCGAACAAGTGTGTTGTAGCAATGCCAGCAATACTGGTGCTGAGTTCATGTACCGGTCACTGACTTCCAGGCAAGCATCTGCTTTTGACAGGGCCTGACTGTTGGCCACAGCATAACTTTTGCTGACTTTGGTTCAGGCCTCAGGCCTTGCACCAGGTTCATGCTTCAGGCTCGCTCTTTCTACTACAACATGCAAGTCCCAGATCTTCCAAACTCAGGCTGGAAATTCCCTCCAGCCGGGGACCACCTCCCCTGTTGTTCTCTGGTCGTGTGTTGAGCTGTGCGGGGAGTGAGGCCCAAGGATGACGTCACTTCCCCCTGTTATAGCTTCTTCCAGCTTGCTGGAAAGATCCTTTGCTAAGAGGTGAGTCAAACAGCCTCCATTGTGTTGGTGCTCTCTCTGAGAGGTTTCCATTGTATGCAGTTCCTGGGGTGACACTTATGAGTGTGTGTATTCCCCTTGACGGGCCATTATCAGTTTCTGGCTGCCCCATTGTTGTACCCGAAAGGCTGGTTGTGGGTGTTTCCAACTTTACAACATATTTCAGTAACACACACACAGCAAAACTTCATAACTTCGCCTACAATGACAGCACATACAGTCCAACAGGATATTACTGTTCAACAGATTAAGACTTTTCAAATCATACCTCACAAGGCGTACTTTGTACGAAATGTATCATAATGAAATGACAGAGGTGAATATGGGGGTGCCAGGGTGTTGCTTTGGGGTACAGAGTGTCACACCAGCTTTATAGGGGGTGGGGGCAGTCGGGGTATAGCTGGATGCCACTGGGTACCCAGGATCTCTGGGGCAGGGATGTCAGGATAAAGCTGGGTGTCACTGGGTACGCAGAGTGTCTAGGGGTGCAGTTGGGGTAAAGCTGGATGTCGCTGGATCCCCGGGATTCTTGGGGGGCAGTCTGGGTAATCCTGGATACCCAGAGTCTCTGAGGCTGAGTTGGGGGTAAAGCTGCATGTCACTGGCTACCCAGGATCTCTGGGGTACAGCTGGGTGTCACTGGATACCCAGGATATCTGGAGGGGAAGTTGGGGTACCAAGAATGTCGGGGGGCAGTCAGAGTGTAGCTGGGTGTCACTGGGTACTCAGGGTCTCTGAGGGGGCAGATAGGGTATAACTGGGTGTTGTAGGCCTGAGACCTCATCAAACCCCCCCCCCCCATATTAAATCATCCTTGGGTGAAACTCAGGGAGTTCACCATTCGAATTGAAAAAAGGCACGTTCTGCTGCTGATAAAGCACCCCCAGGTCACGAGTGTCCCTCGCGAGAGTTATCCCCACCCAGTGGTAACCACGCTGGGAAATTAGGGAGGATGCAAATGGGAAGATAAGCTCTGACCAGCGGTTTATGCTGACCGTCTGCACCAACAGGGAAGGTCACAATTAAGTTACAATTTGGGCATGAGAGATAAAATGTAAAGCACTTGGGCAGGAAGGAAGGAGGACACGTAGGAGCCAGTGTGTAACTGGTTGATGTGTGTGTTATTTCGGAGTGCGGGAGCACGCGATAGGGTTAGTACATTTGAAGGAGGGAGGGAGTTTTACCTATCGAAGGTAAATGAAAAACCAGTGCTCGCCGGGAACCGTTTCCGAACTGCAGTTCAGCATCACGCTGCTGGAACGCTGACCCCCGTGACATGCAGAGGCATCGCCGGGAACCCCCCGCTGAACGAATCCTGACTCGCCAGCGGGTGAAATCTCTCTGTATATTGGGAGTGGTGAGCAGAAGAGCTTAGCTTGGTATTTGTGTGCTGTGTGTGTTGCTAATAAATAGATGGTTAGAGCACAACTGTGTAAACCGGGTGAGGCTCTTTTGCTGGGAAAAGGGTCCGCAGACCCGTAGAGCCCCGAGGGAAAGGGGGGGGTACTTACATTGACCAGGTTTCTTCCTGAGCCCCATGGGTGAGGAAAGGTGCCTTACACCCTGAGCCCTCGGAAGGGAAAGGGTCGGGTGCCTAACTTGACTGGGTCACGCCTTGAGCCCTCGGTAGGGTATAGGCAGGGTGCCTTAAACTGCGCAGGTAACAGTGTCACTGGGTACCCGGGGTCTCTGGGGAGGAGTCGGGGTATAGCTGGGTGTCACTGGGTACCCGGGGTCTCTGGGGGGCGGGTGTCGGGGTGTAGCTGGGTGTCACTGGGTACCCGGGGTCTCTGGGGGGGGGGGGGGGGGGGGTGGTGGGGGGGTGACGGGGAGCCGGGGGGGTCGGGGGGGGGGGGGGGGGGGGGGGGGTGGGGGGCGGGTGGGGGGGGGGGGGGGGGGGGGGGGGGGGGGGCCCGGGGGGGCCGGGGGGGGGGGGGGGGGGGGGGGGGGGGGGGGCCCGGGGGGGCCGGGGGGGGGGGGGGGGGGGGGGGGGGTGGTCGGGGTGGGGATGGGGGTCACTGGGTACCCGGGGTCTCTGGGGGGGGGGGCGGGGTGTAGCTGGATGTCACTGGGTACCCGGGGTCTCTGGGGGGGGGGCCGGGGTGTAGCTGGGTGTCACTGGGTACCCGGGGTCCCGGGGGGGGGGGGGTGGGGGGGGGGGGGGGGGGGGGGGGGGGGGGGCCCGGGGGGGCCGGGGGGGGGGGGGGGGGGGGGGGGGGTGGTCGGGGTGGGGATGGGGGTCACTGGGTACCCGGGGTCTCTGGGGGGGGGGGTCGGGGGAGAGCTGGGGGTCACTGGGTACCCGGGGTCTCGGGGGGGGGGGAGGCGGGGGGTAGCTGGGGGTCACTGGGTACCCGGGGTCTCGGGGGGGGGGAAGTCGGGGGGTAGCTGGGGGTCACGGGGTACACGGGGTCCCTGGGGGGGGGGGGGGGGGGGGGGGGGGGGGGGCGGGGTGCCCGGGGGCCCGGGGGGTCTGGGGGGGGGGGTCGGGGTATAGCTGGGGGTCACTGGGTACCCGGGGTCTCGGGGGGGGGGGAGTCAGGGTATAGCTGGGTGTCACTGGGTACCCGGGGTCTCTGGGGGGGGGGGCGGGGTGTAGCTGGATGTCACTGGGTACCCGGGGTCTCGGGGGGGGGGAAGTCAGGGTATAGCTGGGTGTCACTGGGTACCCGGGGTCTCGGGGGGGGGGAAGTCGGGGTGTAGCTGGGTGTCACTGGGTACACAAAGTCCCTTTGGGGGGCAGTTGGGGCAATGCTGGGGAGGTGACAGTCAGTGGGTCGAACAGCCGCTGCTGGGTCTGTGCAAGGAGCTGCGTGCTGGGGGAAGCCGCTCTCGTTTTCAGAGGCATGATGCTGTTGGGCTCTTTGGCTCATGTTTTGCCCCGCACAGCACAGCGCCCGGGAGTTGGTACCTTGTCTCTATGGCCGTAGTCCCTAAACTTTTCAGGGGCACCCCCCCCTTACCCTGTCTGCATCCCCCTGACCCAGTCCTGGGACGCGGGGTGGGGGAGTGACAGGGGTAAGGGGGGTGAGGCTGGGACCACAGCTGGGGGCAGGTCCGGGCTGGGAGCGGGGCCAGGGCCAGGGTCCCAGGGTGGGGGAGGGGCAGAGCAGAGCTGGGAGCAGAGTGAGGCTGGGTGGCACTCCCTCCCTGCCCCCCCCATGGGGGCTGGTCTGGGCCCCACTGCATCCCCCCGAACTTTCCTGCACACCCACCTAGGGAGGGGTGCTCCAGATTGGGAACTGCCTCCCCGCAGTTTGGGGACCTCTGCTAAGGAAAGATCCCCTGCGTCTGCCCGCCTTGCTGCACAGGCTGCCGTTCTCAGCCTATTTGGCGTGGAATTCTACTGCCCCTTGGTGGCAGAAAGGGGATTCCAGCGTTTGCATCAAAGTGCGAGTCCAGGACATTCTGAACGTCATAGAATAGGGCTGGGGGGCGGGTGGGGGTATCTCTCGGTCTCTCCTGGTGAAGCTGTTCCACTTTGTATAAAGAATGATCTCTTCATTGGAGGAGGGGCTTGAAGCTGGGTATCCCACCCGAGTGCCCTGCCCATTGTGCTACTGAGTCAATCTCTCTGCTTGCCCTGGGATGTTTAATTATTTATGGAACAGCCCAGAACAGCCCGGCTGCTGGTGGTCACAGATCTGCCCTGGGAGGGGAGACCTGGTGTCATAGGTTTCACCCCCACTCTG
>QXTE01000360.1:855600-865773 GCA_003942145.1 Platysternon megacephalum | reverse complement strand
GGGGCCGGGGGGGGGGGGGGGGGGGGGGGGGGGGGGGGGCGAGACCAGCCGCTCCTTGGGGAGGGGGACGAGAAGCTGTCAGTGACCAGCACAGACAGGAGCAGGGGCACTGGCTCCGGCCCCCTCTGGTCCTCCCAGAGCCAGGAGAGGAGAGGGCTCCATGGGGACAGACATGTGCTGCCAGGCCCTTTCCTTAGGGACATTCTGGTTCTGCCCCCATGAGAGGTCCCTGGGCTGAGTCTCCCCTCTGCTTGCAACAGCAAAAGGATTCAAACAGGGGTCTACCACCTTTTGGGTTCATGCTCTAACCACTAGGCTAGGGGACATTCTGGTGTGGGGGCTCCCTCAGTCTCTCCTATTGAAGCTGTGGTACTGAGGATAAATATTGAAAGAGTCAGTGGACCAAGGGGCCGGATCCACCACATCCCGCCTGCGTGCACTGACCACCGGGCTACAGAGTCATTTTCTCTGTGGACCACGACTTCTCGGGATCTTCCTTTAGCCAGCTTAGGTGGGGAGCCCCCTCGTGTGGTGGCTTTTGTGATTTCCATCCTTAGGCGCCCATCTACTTCCCTTCGTTGGTCAGGGTGGCTGAGTGCCTAACTCCGATTTCGTGAATCCCAGGGATTTTCTAGGCACCTAAAAGTTAGCACTGCAAGGCCTAAATCCCTTTGTGAATGGAGCCCTTAGGTGCCTAGGGAGTGTGGGGTGATCATCCCCACGCTGAGTGGGGATTTTGAGAATCTGATTGACACCTAAACGGTGGGTTGAGGCACCTTGGTTAAGGTTGTGCAGGAAATTGCTAGCCGAGGTAGAAATTTAACCTAGATGGTAGAGGGATAGCTCAGTGGTATAAGCATTAAGCTGCTAAGCCCAGGGTTATTTTTGGAGATATACCTATCTGATAGAGCTGGAAGGGACCCCGAAGGGTCATCGAGTCCAGCCNCAGCCTTGTCTACAATGTGGGTCTGTGTATCTCTGCAGTGCTTCCAAGTTGCATTTGTCTGCATCTGTCGTATACAATATGTGTGTGTAAGTAAGTTTGGGGGTGGGCAAATTGCATCATCAGTGATATTGGGTGGTTCCTGCCGTGCTTTTTGCTTGTGTGTGATTGTACTGCCAATAATTGTGGTGGTGTGTGTTTGTAGCTCTTCAGGAGTGTTGGTTTGTGCCCCTGCAGTGGGTTTGTGAATGTAGCTGCAGTGTACGAGGTTTTGCTTGTGTCACTGTGTCACGGAGACCCCGGGTNTTTTGCTTGTGTCACTGTGTCACGGAGTCCCCGGGCGATGCTCTGGACCTGCTCCCCACAAAGCCAGTCAGGACTTTGGGGCGCCTCCTCTCCCANTCCAGCCCCCTGCCTTCACTAGCAGGACCAATTTTGCCCCTGATCCCTAAGTGGACCCCTCAAGGATTGAACTCACAACGCTGGATTTAGCAGGCCAATGCTCAAGCCACTGAGCTATCATAGAATCTCAGTGTTGCAAGTGCAATCCTTGAGGGGGCCACTTAGGGATCTAGGGCAAAAATCTGTCTGGGGATTGGTCCTGCTTTGAGCAGAGGGTTGGACTAGGTACCTCCTGAGGTCCCTTCCAACCCTGAGATTCTATGATAGGGGTTTCATCGCAAGACCACCTTTTTTCTCCAGGTACATAGCTGAGTGAGCCAAGCTAGCTGAGGAGTATAAAAATCTGCACACAAAACATTTGCTAAATTAGAAACTGGGTTTCAGTTTAGTCCATTCCTTTCCCCTTGTTCCTCCATGTTTGGGAACATTCATATGAGCAGCTTTAAATGATCCACAGCCAAGGTTCGGTCTATACAGACAATCGAAAGGTAGAGCAGAGAAAAATCACATGAGCCCCACAGCCTTGTCTACAATGTGGGTCTGTGTATCTCTGCAGTGCTTCCAAGTTGCATTTGTCGGCATCTGTCGTATACAATATGTGTGTGTAAGTAAGTGTGGGGGTGGGCAAATTGCATCATCAGTGATATTGGGCGGTTCCTGCCGTGCTTTTTGCTTGTGTGTGATTGTACTGCCAATAATTGTGGTGGTGTGTGTTTGTAGCTCTTCAGGAGTGTTGGTTTGTGCCCCTGCAGTGGGTTTGTGAATGTAGCTGCAGTGTACGAGGTTTTGCTTGTGTCACTGTGTCACGGAGACCCCGGGTGATGCTCTGGACCTGCTCCCCACAAAGCCAGTCAGGACTTTGGGGAGCCTCCTCTCCCTCGGAGCAGACTGTCTGCAGGGCAAGAAGCTCACACGGCTTCACCTCCTGGGTCTCTCCTTGGAGCATTCAGCATATGCCCCTCCGTGCGCTTCCCACAGCGAGTCCGCCCAGGCGGGGTCATGGGGAAGCCAGAGGTCCTGCACCCCCCACTTCGCAGTCAGACGTGACTCTCAGCCAGCCAGTAAAACAGAGGTTTATTAGATGACAGGAACACGGTCTAAAACAGGTCTTGCAGGTACAGACATCTTGGGGCCCCAGGGGGGCCAAAGCCCCGTCTGGGCACCCCTCCATTTCCCCAGCCAGCTCCAAACTGAAAACCCCCTCCAGGCGTCTCCTTTCTGCCCTTCCCCCCGGCTCCTCCCCCAGCCTTTGTCCTTTGTCCAGATTCCCGGGCAGAGGTGTTACCTGGCCTCCAACCCCCATCCTGGGTTCTCATGTTACATGCTCAGGTATCCTCCCTTTCCCAATGCAGGCAGTCCCAGCCCAGCTCCCCTGCAACCTTCCCCAGTCAATACTCCCCCCTCAGTATTCAAAGAGCACATCAAGAAGAGTCCCACTTCGTCACACACTGTCACTCCGCAGTGTATTTGCATACTGATGGATGTGTGCGGCTGAACAAACGGATGTGAGCCGCCCATGAACAAACCGGGGGAGGTTCTGGGGACCAGCCTCCCCCAAGTAGTTGTTGGAGACAGAGCTGGACAAATTTAGGAGTGCGATGGTAGGACGGGTACTTGTGATGGTGGGAGCCAGGGCTCACTTCTGGTTCATGTCTTATGTTCCTAAAAGCTCTGGCTACAGGGTTTCAGCCGGCCACTGGCAGAGGTCAGGAAGGGAAGGGGTTTTTTTTAATCTCTTTGCTCTGAAGCATCAGGGATGGCCACGGCTGGAGATGGGACACTGGACTGGGTGGGCCAGGCACGGAGCATTCTTTCTCACCGGTGCTTGGCTGGGCTGGTTCTTGCTCACATGGTCAGGGTCTCACTGATTGTCATATGTGGGGCTGGGAAGGAATTTTCTCCCAGGTCAGATTGGCCGGGATCTGGGGGGGGGGGGTTCACCTTCCTTGGCAGCCTGCGAGTAGGGTCACTTGGCAGGATTATCAGGGTGTATCTCATTTAATAATTCCCTGCCATCGCAGGGACCTCGGGCACTGGGGCACCTCAGTCCCTCCTATTCGCTGCCCGGGGCACATCACAGTCTAGTCTCCTGTGGGCTGTAACACTTTCAGCTAATTTGGGTTGTTGGGTAGTGTGCAGGGCCGGCGCTCCCATTAGGCGACCTAGGCGGTCGCCTAGGGCGCTGCTATTTTGGGGGCGCCTGCGCCCCCACCGCCCGTAGAAATTGGGGGGCGGGACCTTCCGCCGCCGCTGTTGGGGGCGGGGTTTCGGGGGCGGGACCTGCCGCCGCCTAGGGCGCCGGCAAAGCTGGCGCCGCTACTGGTAGTGTGTGCGTGCTGGGTAGCCTGTGACCCGCTGGTGGCCAGAATAGATGATCTGGTTGTCCCTTCTGGCCTCAAACTCTATGGTTATCTCTGCACTGGGACCCCATGAGGGGGGAGGGTCCCAGAGGCTGGACTCCAGCCCAAACCTCAATGTCTCCACCTCAATTTTACAGCCCCGCAGCCCAACCCCCGCCCCACAAGGCCAAATCAGCTGGCACTGGCCAGCCATGGGTGTTTAATTGCAGGGTAGAGAGACCCTGGATATATTGGCAGTGGGTTATAGTGAGTTTGCAGCTATAGGGTTAATGGAGCATCCCTTAATCAGAGGGCCAGTTCCAGGTGTGCTGCTCACCTGTCCCCTATATAAAGATTCACAGGGGCGTGGTGCTCTGAATAGGCTGTGTGCTAGTTGTCATGTGGTAGGTTTCTAAGAGTGTGGTGCATCACAGTGGCTGCTGGTCCGTTGGATTTCCTCCTTTGCCATGGCTTTGCCTTTTGGCATTTGGCCTATATTCATAGGCCTTCTCTGGGTAGCAGAAGGTAAGGGACAAATTCTGCCTGTTGGCTTTTTCCTGTGTCATCATTAACAGCTTCTGCTCTTGCTCCATTGAGGGTAGGTCTGGGGGATATGGGAAAAGCCCCAGAGTGTGTTTAAGGCTCTGCTTAAGCAGCCCCTGAGCTGTAAACCTGTAACTTCCCTACATAATGTAATGTTTGGTGCCTCTGTGCTCTCTGCCTCTCTAAATGAGTAATAGACTAGCAAGGAGCAGGGGCTGAGCGTGCCTCGCACTGGAGTTTGTGGAATGGCTTGGAGATGGGCTGGTGTTTCTCAGTTGACATTTACTCTGAGCCACTGAACTCCCATGTGGGGGGGGGAATAGCTCAGTGGTTTGAGCATTGGCCTGCTAAACCCAGGGTTGTGAGTTCAATCCTTGAGGGGGCCACTTAGGGATCTGGGGCAAAATTGGTCCTGCTAGTGAAGGCAGGGGGCTGGACTCGATGACCCTTTGGGGTCCCTTCCAGCTCTAGGAGATAGGTAGATCTCCATATATTATATGACAAGCTCTGTGTCTAATGGAGCTGGGCTCAGGAGTGGCTTTCTGCTAATGAAGTGACTCCCTGCTATGGGTGTAGTTGTCCACCTGCCCACTTAGGCTGATGGGGAAGCTTAATTAGAGAAGCTGCTGGGCTCTACAGTGCAGTTTAGGGCTGCATGTCTGGGTCTGTGGCTTTAATTAAGGACTGTCTGTAACTTCACTCTGGGCTTTGCCTGAAGAGTAAGACCTCAGGGTGGCTTCTTTTGAAAAGGATCACATTGGGTCACTGATAAGATCGATCTATCAATACTATAGTGGAAGCTTTAGTCTTATTAGTGTTTGCATCACCTCCTATTTTTGCAAGCTTGGCTCTATTGACTTTGCTAGGGCTTGGTTAAAGGAAACCACCTAGGTTCTTGAGCCAGGAAGCTGTTAAATGTCTCTAGCTCTCAACAGGTGATCTCTGTTCTCTCAACAGGTGATCTCTGTTCAGGGGGGTCCATCTGCCCTGCTCCAAATGGGAGCTCTGAGGAATACTAGCCAGAGAGCAATAGCTGTACCACTTCAAACATCAGGGCTTTCTTCTTTTAAAGACTATAAGGGTGGGATCCATGGAGGGACTTGAGTAATGCAATGCTGAGTGTCAGTGTAACCTGTGGGCAGCCTAGAGTTTACTTCATTGTCCTTCTGCTTAAAAGCCCAACTCCCATGGAAAAGCACCTGGAGACCCAGAATTCATTCTAAGGATTTTCAGCAAGGTCAAACTTCCTACATTCAAGTCCCAACTCTACCCTCTCCCTCTCTTCTCTTCTCCCCCCCCCCCATTAACTTAATTCTTAAGTACCAACTTTATAAAATGATAAATAACATGGCTATTTTATAAGCAACAGACTTTATCTTCTGTTTAGACTGAATTTGTTTTCTTTCTGTATAACTGGTCAGTCCCCACAAACTCAGTAAGAAGAAACTCTCTTACCAAAAGCTTAGGTTGAGTTCACCTGAGTCTGTTAGTCTTTGATCACTAAATGTCTAGATTCTGATGAGTCAAAAGCAACATCTTCCCTCCGTTTGCTTGTAGAAATTTTCAGCTGGAAGCCATGCAGATGCCTCCACTGAAATCACTCATTGAACTAGTCAGCTGCTAACTGATTAACCAGCCACTGAGTTAATCATGTAGATTTAAAAAAACTTGCATGGAATATTAATAGCAAAATAAATGACCCTTTCCCCACTGTCACATTTAAATAAGAGGCAAGCTGGTGAATTGTACTTGTTGAGACCATTTAACTAAAACAGTTTGGCTAAAATCAATCATTCCAAGTATACAATTAAAATAAATGAGGGGAAATGGGGTGGGAAAGCTTTCTGTAATGAACATGGCTAGGGCTTCCCTGGGGGAGAACTAACCAGATCATTAGCCTGCTGCAAAGTGCTTCAGTGTTCGGGATAACAGCCTGTGTCCCGCTGCTGGGCTCAGCTTCTCCCAACCTACGCTGGGCACACGGCCTTTGGCAAAGCAGCTGCCCTGACTCCTCGCCCTCATGGCATCTGACCCCAGCAACAGCGAACCTATTGGTTCTACCACCCCCAATTCTGGAAACTTCGGCGTTAATTGTGCCTCTGCCTAGCAACAACGAACTGGACCCAACTCATTCCTATCCTCCACAATAGATCTCTTAAAGAGACCTCTCCCTATTAGACCTGTGGGTTAGAGCACCTAGGAAATCCAGGAACAACGTGGCTCCACAAAGCCAAGTGAGGTGCCCAAGCTCCCTGGGCGATCTCTGGGGAGAGGTGCCTAAGAAGGGGCTCCACGAAGGCCAGCCCACTAGATAGGGCACTGCCTAAGCTAGCCAATGAGATGCCGATTACAGCGGTGCCTGGTTCTGCATGAGCTGTGAACATGGAGTCAGGTGCTGTGGTGTGCCCCTAACTCTTAGCCCAGGGGCTAGAGCGTTCTCTTGGCATGTGGGAGACCCAGGTTCAGTTCCCCCTTTGCCTGATGGTGGGACAGGAGAGCACCCTCCCCACTAAGCTGTGGGATGGTCTGATGTGGGACGTCCCTCAGGCTCTCCTGTTGAATCGGTTCCATTCTGGGAAATGAGAGCGTGACTGGAGCAGGAGACTGGGTCTGGGGTCTCCCAGGTGGGCACCCTAACCAGCAGCTTGGCCTGGGGATGGGGAGGTGGGTCAGCCTGGCTCTGGGGGTGCTTGGTGGGGCTGGGCCTCAGGTGGAAGGGGCGGGGGGGCTAGCCTCCCTGAAAGGGGGGGTTCACCCACTGCTGGTGTAGGATTTGAACAAGGGTCTCCATTTTCCTCCTCCATTGGCCAGAATTTGAATGGGGCCGGATCCAGCAAGCAGCCTCTGAGCATGCCCTGCACACGACGCCTGGCTTGTGAATCGCTCTAAGGTTTAGGTGCCCGCATGCCTAGAGGGACGGGAGGCAGCCGTGCGTGATGTGCCCTGAGGCAGAAATGTCGGTGCCAAGGGAGCTGAGGCACTTACGGGCTTTGGCAGGAGTTTTGTGGACTGTAGCGGTACCAGGCCGGGCGTTGAGATGCCCAAATAGCCTTGTGGATCTGGGCCTAAACATGTCTCTTGACTAGCTGCCAACTTGCCTTTTGCTGATGCCCTTGGTCATGCTCCTTAACCTTGCTGTGCCTCCATCTCCCTAATGAGGCTGAAAATGCCTAGCGCTTGGGGCAATGGCAGATCCTAGAGGGGCTTTAGGAAGTGACTGAACATAACGAGGAGGGAGCTTTGACTCTTCTTGGTGTAAAATGCCCCACAATTCTCTGGGATTTCCCTCCGATTGTCAGGGATCTGAGTGGATCAAAGATGGTGAGGCCTAAGCTTGGCTGCCTTTACAAAGCTCTATTCTAGAAAAGCAGCTGGATAGTTTAATTCTTGAAACTTTGAACTGTCTTCTCTCCTGATTCGGCTTGATGGGTCTGAATCTCCTGGGCCCTCGTGATCTCTAGCTGCTCCCTGCTGAGGGGATGTGGTGCAAATGAATCCTCACTAAACAGCAACTAACCCGGGTGGCTGTGATACTTCCATAGTGGCTGAGTGCTGTGCACTGAATGTGGGCTCTGGAGCATCTGCCAGGGAAAGTCAAAATCCTGGTCTTTTTCCAAAAGACTTGGCCCATTGCTTTGAGACTGCACCAGCAGCTCCTCTTGTGACCTGGGCACCCCAAGGGTGAGACCTTTCAAGAGTCGGATTGGCGGTGCCTGGTGTCTAAAGGCCGGCTTGGGAAAAGTGATGCCAAGCTGTGAGAACAGCATGCACCTGCCGGATCCGGCCTGTACTGCCCAGAGCCGTATCTGCTTCCTTTCCTGGCTCCTGTGGGGCCCTGCAAAGCCAATACTGCTGTGGGAGAGGGAGCTGTATTCTAGTCTGGTTTGTCCTTGGTGCAGCTGGTGCTACCCCCATCTCAAAGGACCCAATTTGAGACTGCCCTGAACCAGGCCTGACTCTGAGTGGGTGGGTGATCAGCACCCAGGATCCCAAGTCACTCCCGAAACTGCAGCTGGAGTGGGGGTGAGTGGGTGAGATGCTGCTTGGGTGGAATGGACGTGAAACCATCTCGATGCCTGTCCCTGACCTACCCCAAGAGGGGGTGGGAGTGAAATCTCCAATAACTTAATCTCCCTCCTTCTAGCTCTCCCTACAGGAGGCCTTGGCAACTCCCTCCAGCTCAGAAATCCTCAACACCATGTTGTTGGTATGGCTGGGAATCCACCCGCGAGCGATGAGATCCTCAACATTAACCAAGGTGGGGAATCCCCTTGTGCTCGGAGGCATTTGTGTCTGCAGATCCCTCTGAAATCCGAGGGCTGGAAGCTCTCACTTGCTGGGACCTGTTCTGCCCGGGTGTCCATGCCTGTATGACCAGGAATGCCATCTTCACACCAGCCGTGTACATGTACATGTGGGCCAGCTCCCTGCCTCAGCTGGGGCTCTGCTGAGGGTGGCTTATTCCAGCAGTGTCTTGGTGTGGGATGGTGCCCCCCAAGTCTGGGAAGCCTGAGAACCGCCCTGCCCAGCCCATCTCGGGCTGAGGTTAAGTGGTCCAGTAGTGCCCAATCCTTCTGAGTTCTAGCAGCTCTTGCTGGCGCTCTGCTTTCCACACCTGTCTCCCACTCCCCTGGGAGTGGGCAATGGGATGCCTGTGATCACTCAAGCCAGGAGAACAGTGGCCAAAAGAACATCGGACCCAATCCCCCCTGTGGGGGCAAGGGGAAGAGTGTGTTGGGTGGGGGAGGCGGGGAGAGGGAGTGGTAGTAACGAAGCATGGGCAGTGGACAGCTGCCAAGAAGCAGGTCCATGTTGACTCCTAATGAACTGGTTGGGTGGAGCGTCCTGGCGCCAGGATGCAGGGAATGTTCTGACTCTGGGCTGGCTGCTTAGCTGGTGATGTAAGCAGGTGAGGTACCTTCCCCCTGAGGCATGGGGGGTGATTCAAATGATGGGGATTCTCCTACTTCCAGGGCTCATTCCTCCAGAAGCACCAGCGAGCAGCTTCCTGCTGGAGGGAGACATCGTCAAGGTGGTGAGTGACACTCCAGGGGGTGAGGGGTGAATCCATTTGGAGGAGGGGTGGTTGACCTGGCAGGGTCATTGAGGCCATAGCTGTTGGCAAGTCTCTAACCCTGAGCAGGGTGCTGCTGGCAGAACTGGGTTGAGGATTGGGAGCCCTACTGATGTTCCCAGCTGTAGGTTTGCTACAGCAGCATTCAAGCAAGATGCACGCCCTGCTCCAGGGAGAAAGGAAGCACAGAGGAGTAGTCAGCAGGGGCACAGACAGCCCTCTCCACTAGCTTAGTGTCTTGCCTTTCCTTTTAAAATCTCACTAGCTGTGGTGGTGGCAAAGAGAACCAACTCCATGGAAAACCAGTTCCACTGATGCAAAGATGTTTCACCCCTTACCTATTGTTTGCAGAGACCCCGAACAGCCCCATTTGTTGAGTGCTAAATCAGCTATTGTGTGACGGTTTAGATGTCAGTATTCACTATCTGCACTGCTCAGCGCATGTAAGAGAAGCAATGCTGACACTGGTGTTACAAAGTGTGGGGAGAAGGACTCCTGAAGATGTGGATGCCTCTGCTGTGCAGGGGGGTGACTGTTCATTTTCCTGCTGTGGGGGGGGTTGGCTTCCAAAAGTCTGGGCATGGGGACCAACAGGGTCCTCTGAGCCCTGCAGTGGTCCTGGTAGAAGATATAATTTCATGTCAATTCATCAAATGATGAAGGAGGAATATTAAACACAAGCATGTAGGGACGAAATTAGGAAGACCAAGGCAATAAACAAGACTAAACTAACTAGGGGCATAAGGGTAACAAGAACATTTTACAAATACATTAGAAGCAAGAGGGAGACCAAGGACGGGGTAGTAGGGGGACAATAACAGAAAATGCTGCAATGGCCAAAGTGTTAAATGCCTTTTCACCAAAAAAAATTA